>OU611757.1:5784402-5901902 GCA_914767535.2 Dunaliella primolecta
CAATTTTCCATATCACTATGCCTTGCATGAGGTCGCATTCGAGTGTTTTCACGAAACTATCAAATATTATCAACAATTTTCAAAACTGCCTGCACAATCAGCCAAGCAAGCTCATTGCATGCACTTACTGTGGCAGGGTTGCCTGAGGACTCTGCCGCTCCAGCTCCTGTTATCGGAGGCGCAGACTGCAAACAAAACCATCATGAGTAAACTCTGTCTCATGAGAATCATTACGCAAAGTTCATGATTACTGCACAAGCTTACCGGTTAAGAAGGTGGGCAACATCATTTTTTAGATCACTGTGCCTTGCATGAAGTCGCATTCTAGTGTTTTGACAATCACAACTACCTGCAAAGTAAGCCAATCAGGCTCATCATATGCACTTACTGGGTCAGGGTTGCCTGAGGACTCTGCTGCGCCACCTCCTATCGGCGGAGGAGCAGGCTGCAAACAAAACCATCAAGAGTAAACTTTGTCTCCAGCATTGCTTGGCTGTTTTGTCTCGGAATCTGGGCTAGGTCTCCAGCCCATGTCCCAGGCTATCTTCAACTTGATGGCGTTAGTGACGTTGCGTGCAGTCCTATGCGTGTACACGGGCATGTGTGTGTGTGTGTGTGTGTGTGTGTGTGTGTGCGTGCGCGTGCGTGTGTCAGTTTGTGCACATGCATGCCTGCATGCACAAGTGAGGTGTGTGTGTGCGCGCGTGTGTGTGTATATGTGTGTGTATAAATATGTGTGTGTGCGAGTTTGTGCACATGCATTCATGCATGCATGCATGCACAAGTGAGGTGTGTGTGTGTGTGTGTGTGTGTGTGTGTGTCAATTTGTGCACATGCATGCCTGCATGCACAAGTGAGGCGTGTATATGTGTGTGTAACTGTGTGTGTGTGTGTGTGTGCGTGTGCGTGTGTGAGTTTGTGCACATGCATTCATGCATGCCTGCATGCACAAGTGAGGTGTGTGTGCGTGTATGTGTGTGTGTGCGTGTGTGTTTGTGTCCGTGTGTGAGTTTGTGCACATGCATGCCTGCATGCACAAGTGAGGTGTGCGCACGCAAGCATGTGTGTGTGTGTGTGTGTGTGTGTTAGTTCGTGCACATGCATGCCCGCATGCACAAGTGAGCAAACTCATGCGCCACCTGCAGCGTACAGCTCTTCCATTTCGTGATCTTACGTTCACTCTGATGTGTGCACACGCAAACATGTGTGTGTGTGTGTTGTGTGCGTGTGTGTGTGTGTGTGGTTGTGTGATTGTGTGTGAATGTGTGTATGTCTATATGTGGTGTGTGTGTATCAGCGTGCGCGCGTGCATGCGTGCATGTGTTGTGTGCGTGCGTGCATGTGTGACAGGAGCGAGTGGTGGTAATTTTCAGGGGGATTGCTTCTCCTGCTCACCTTCTGTTTTCCCTGCATGCACATGCACAGCATCTGCAGATGCAAGTGGTGCATACTCCATCATGCTCAGTGCCCGCCTGTGCAGTGAGCATCCTGTGGAGGGCAGCGGGCAGTGTGCATGCAGGAGTGAGACTGAGCATGCTGCGCAGTTGCCAAAACCAGCAGCTGATGCTGGAGCCAGCGCCATGTGTAGCTGCTCCAGCTGCTCCTTGGCTCCAGGGGCAAGCGGATTGAGGAGAGGGAGGAGCGGAGAGGGAGTTCTGGCACGGTCTATCATTTGCACGGGGGTCAATCACTCAATCACGAAGCAACATTGACCTGTTCGAGATAAAATAACTGTAAATTGTGTTACTACCAGAAAGGCGCATGCGTGACATTCATTGGAAATTCGCTTGTGTGTTGCACAGCAGCAGTTTTTACCGAAACTTGAGCGCTTTCTGTCTACAAAACGCGCGCTTTCTTGCTCCAAACAAGCGCGCTCTGACAAAGTGCGCTTTCGGGACTGAACGCGCTTTGTACGCACTTTGTATGCACTTTGTATGCGCTTTGTACGCACTTTCAAGTACGCTTTCAAACCGTAAAAGCGCACTTTGGGACATGAAAGCGCATTTGCTGCCACTGCCTCCAGAAACAAGTTCGCACGCATTCGCTCAGAGAGCTAATGTTAGCATCAGCACGAGACGCTGATGCGAGGCAACATCAGAAGCACTGGAGGGCCACATTTGCATTTCTGCACCGCGGACTCAGGCACATCCTGCGCACTTTGTACAGCGCTTTCAAAAATAAAAGCTTGCACTTTCAGCGTTGAAAGCGCGTGTCTGTCCAGTTTGCTGAAAAAGCGCAATTCAGCTGGTGATTGGATTGGCAGGGCCATGAAACTACGTCCAAAGGTGCTTGGCAACATGAATATACAGAATCAAGAGAATTTTTGAAGGTTTTCCGTTGTGCATGCGCGCTTTGTCTTCGCGCTTTTGGCCCTGAAAGCGCGCTTTTGGCACACAAAAGCGCGCTTTTGCATACCTCGCACTTCTGATGGCACATTTAAGGCCTTTCTCGCAAGTCCGACGAGTGCCGAGGTGACTACAAGCGCCTACGTGCACTCCTCGATCAAAATTGCCCTACCAGAGAACCCCTCACCGCGCGGGTAGCCTGCAGAGCCTGTTTCTGGCCGCGCGGGGGGTTCCGTGCAAACGTAAGAGAATGTACCCGCGCGGGGGTCCGCGCGGGACCCTCCACCCCCCGCGCGGTCTGACGGAGGGCAAATTTTGGCGGGGGGTATCCTGAACCCCCCGCGCGGGGGGTATGGCAGGCCCCGCGCGGCGGAATCAGGAAGGGCTGGGCGCGGGACCTCCAGTGGCTCCGCGCGGCTATTCCAGGTACCCCCGCGCGGCTGTTCATGCCTGAGGCTGTACCCACGCTGTATGAGGCTGTGTTCTATGCTTGCTGCCCTTCAAAGTTGCTCATTACTCGTTAAAAATAAGTTCAAGTTGATTATGAACAAATCCCACACATCAATCGTCGTAATGTTTGACAATAAAAATCAATTCCAACATTCATAAAATGTCACATCCATCATGTTCAAATAAACTTCTAGCTGGATGTCAGTACAAGACGCCCATCCCTCACGGACACCCTCTAGCTGTATGAACGGGGTTGTTCTCCTTTCTGAGGTGCTCCTGAGCAGAAGGTTGCTCTTCTACCACTTGGTGCACAGTCTTAGGCTTTCTTCTGGACAGCTGCAGCCTGGTTCTGACCTGCCTTCTCGGTAAGCTGCCTTGTACGTTTGCCTGCATGCACCATGAGGGGGAAAGCACTGTGTGTGTGTGTGTGTGTGTGTGTGTGTGTGTGTGTGTGTGTGTGTGTGTGTGTGTGTGTGTGTGTGCGCGTGCGCGCATGTACAAAGATGATATGTGCACATGCATGCATGCATGTTAGTATGTGTGTGTGTGTGTGTGTGTGCGCGCGCGCGCATGTACTAAGATGATATGTGCACATGCATGCATGCATGCATGTTAGTATGTTAGTATGCGTGTGTGCATGCATGCGCACAATGCATGCATGTGAAACACACCACACACATCAGCACATCAGCACATGCAAGCATTTGCGCACGTGCGAGTACACCCAGACCAACACCCACTGACCTCGGATGGGGAGATTAGCTGGTCCTGATGCTGCAAAGGTGTTGTTGTCCTCTGCACAGTTGCCTGCACAGAGGAGGGTGAGACCAGAAGTGCAAAATAATGAACATGCTGTTCTATTCCAGCTTTGGAAGGACTTACCCAAACAATTTTCCTTACAATTGGAGTAGCTGAATGGAGGGACAAATTAACAGTCAGTGGATCTGTCAGCACAGGCAGCTTGCACTACCTGCCTGCCAAGATGCAAGTTGATCGAAGATTATTGATCGAAGATTTTCCAAAATAGCCAAAAAAATAAGGCCAATTACAAGCGAGGATGCAGATGCATGCTGCAAACACGCGCTCACACATGCAACAAACGCAACTCTGCATGAAACAAACGCGCGCACGCACACAAACACACCTTGGTGGGTGATCATCTGCTTGTAAGGCGCTACAGCATCATTGCCTGTAGAGTTGCCACCTGCGGACAGGAGTGCAAGCCAAGAATTGCACGCCATGTGTCACAAATGTCAGCATTCAGCTAGGTTAACAGCAGCTTGCATGCGGCTGCATGCTGCAAACGCGCACACGCGCACACACACACACACACACACACACACACACACACACCTTGGTGGGTGACCATCTGCTGTCCAAGTGCTGCAGCGCCATTGCCTGTAGAGTTGCCACCTGTGGACAGGAGTGCAAGCCAGAAATTGTAGACCATGTGTCAAAAATATCAGCATTCAGCTAGGTTAACAGCAGCTTGCATGCGGCTGCATGCTGCAAACGCGCGCACGCACACAAACACACCTTGGTGGGTGACCATCTGCTTTCAAGGCGCTACAGCATCATTGCCTGTAGAGTTGCCACCTGCGGACAGGAGTGCAAGCCAAGAATTGCACACCATGTGTCACAAATGTCAGCATTCAGCTAGGTTAACAGCAGCTTGCATGCGGTTGCATGCTGCAAACGCGCACATGCGCACACACACACACACACACACCTTGGTGGGTGACCATCTGCTGTCCAAGCGCTGCAGCGCCATTGCCTGTAGAGTTGCCACCTGTGGACAGGAGTGCAAGCCAGAAATTGTAGACCATGTGTCAAAAATATCAGCATTCAGCTAGGTTAACAGCAGCTTGCATGCGGCTGCATGCTGCAAACGCGCGCACGCACACAAACACACCTTGGTGGGTGACCATCTGCTTTCAAGGCGCTACAGCATCATTGCCTGTAGAGTTGCCACCTGCGGACAGGAGTGCAAGCCAAGAATTGCACGCCACGTGTCACAAATGTCAGCATTCAGCTAGGTTAACAGCAGCTTGCATGCGGCTGCATGCTGCAAACGCGCACATGCGCACACACACACACACACACACACACACACACACACACACACACACACACACACACACACACCTTGGTGGGTGACCATCTGCTGTCCAAGCGCTGCAGCGCCATTGCCTGTAGAGTTGCCACCTGTGGACAGGAGTGCAAGCCAGAAATTGTAGACCATGTGTCAAAAATATCAGCATTCAGCTAGGTTAACAGCAGCTTGCATGCGGCTGCATGCTGCAAACGCGCGCACGCACACAAACACACCTTGGTGGGTGACCATCTGCTTTCAAGGCGCTACAGCATCATTGCCTGTAGAGTTGCCACCTGCGGACAGGAGTGCAAGCCAAGAATTGCACGCCACGTGTCACAAATGTCAGCATTCAGCTAGGTTAACAGCAGCTTGCATGCGGCTGCATGCTGCAAACGCGCACATGCGCACACACACACACACACACACACACACACACACACACACACACACACACACACACACACACACACACACACACACACCTTGGTGGGTGACCATCTGCTGTCCAAGCGCTGCAGCGCCATTGCCTGTAGAGTTGCCACCTGTGGACAGGAGTGCAAGCCAGAAATTGTAGACCATGTGTCAAAAATATCAGCATTCAGCTAGGTTAACAGCAGCTTGCATGCGGCTGCATGCTGCAAACGCGCGCACGCACACAAACACACCTTGGTGGGTGACCATCTGCTTTCAAGGCGCTACAGCATCATTGCCTGTAGAGTTGCCACCTGCGGACAGGAGTGCAAGCCAAGAATTGCACACCATGTGTCACAAATGTCAGCATTCAGCTAGGTTAACAGCAGCTTGCATGCGGTTGCATGCTGCAAACGCGCACATGCGCACACACACACACACACACACACCTTGGTGGGTGACCATCTGCTGTCCAAGCGCTGCAGCGCCATTGCCTGTAGAGTTGCCACCTGTGGACAGGAGTGCAAGCCAGAAATTGTAGACCATGTGTCAAAAATATCAGCATTCAGCTAGGTTAACAGCAGCTTGCATGCGGCTGCATGCTGCAAACGCGCGCACGCACACAAACACACCTTGGTGGGTGACCATCTGCTTTCAAGGCGCTACAGCATCATTGCCTGTAGAGTTGCCACCTGCGGACAGGAGTGCAAGCCAAGAATTGCACACCATGTGTCACAAATGTCAGCATTCAGCTAGGTTAACAGCAGCTTGCATGCGGTTGCATGCTGCAAACGCGCACATGCGCACACACACACACACACACACACACACACACACACACACACACACACACACCTTGGTGGGTGACCATCTGCTGTCCAAGCGCTGCAGCGCCATTGCCTGTAGAGTTGCCACCTGTGGACAGGAGTGCAAGCCAGAAATTGTAGACCATGTGTCAAAAATATCAGCATTCAGCTAGGTTAACAGCAGCTTGCATGCGGCTGCATGCTGCAAACGCGCGCACGCACACAAACACACCTTGGTGGGTGACCATCTGCTTTCAAGGCGCTACAGCATCATTGCCTGTAGAGTTGCCACCTGCGGACAGGAGTGCAAGCCAAGAATTGCACGCCACGTGTCACAAATGTCAGCATTCAGCTAGGTTAACAGCAGCTTGCATGCGGCTGCATGCTGCAAACGCGCACATGCGCACACACACACACACACACACACACACCTTGGTGGGTGACCATCTGCTGTCCAAGCGCTGCAGCGCCATTGCCTGTAGAGTTGCCACCTGTGGACAGGAGTGCAAGCCAGAAATTGTAGACCATGTGTCAAAAATATCAGCATTCAGCTAGGTTAACAGCAGCTTGCATGCGGCTGCATGCTGCAAACGCGCGCGCATATATACACACACACACACACACCTTGGTGGGTGACCATCTGCTGTCCAGGCGCAGCAGCACCATTGCCTGCAGAGTTGCCCCCTGCAGACAGGAGTGCAAGCCAGGAATTGCACACCATGTGTCACAAATGTCAGCATTCAGCTAGGTTAACAGCAGCTTGCATGCGGTTGCATGCTGCAAACGCGCGACACACACACACACACGCGCACACACACACACACACACACACACACACACACACACACACACACACACACACACCTTGGTGCTCAGGCGTTGTATGCACTGGCTCGGCTCGACCATTGCTTCCAGAGTTGTTGCCTGCGGATAGGAGGTGCATGCCAAAAACCGCACACCGTGTGGTGCAACTGTTAGGGAAGGGAAGGGTTACATAGCTGTACCTGCCTGCGGGGGCAGCTTAGCTGAAGCGAAACGTGCCTGCAACCAAACCAGTATAATCTAAAAAACAATCTAAAAGCTCAGTCACAGCATTTCAGGCAAGCAGACACGAACTTGGCTAATCCTAGGACATCATCCTGGTTCATGAAGTCTGTAAGGCGTGATGCTCTGCTTGGGGGTGCAGAGCTAAACTGATGCTGGAACTGAGCAAGCAGGTTCGTTAAATCCTGAGATGGGCAATCCAGGATAATGTGCTCTTCGTCTTGTACAGTGTGCAACTGTTAGCATTCACAAAAGCGTGCAGCAGCACCTGCATTATGTGCTGTAAGGCAAGATGACACGAGACTTTTCTTGAAATGCAGAAAAAAGACAGGTCAGGCTGCAGCAGCGTGCTGGAAAAATTTATTGATATCACACCCCACCCCAGAAAACAACACATCCACACATATACCTTGGTGCTCAGGCGTTGTATGCACAGGCGCGGCAGGAGCATTGCTGCCAGAGCTGTTGTCTGCGGACGGGAGGTGCATGCCAGAAACCGCACACTCTGCAGTGCAATTGTTAGCATTCATTGAAGCGTGTAGCAACATCTGCATTATGTGCTGCTTGGAAAGGAAAGGGTAAAATTGCTGTATCTGCCTACGAGGGCAGCCAAGCTAAAGCCAAATTAGTCCAATCTAAAATAAACTTAGTCTCTGCCTTTCAGGCATGCAAACACAAACTTGGCTCATCCTTGGACATCAGTCAGGCTTATGAAGTCTTTAAGACGTGTTGCACTACTTGAGGTAGAGGATGTGCTGCAAAGCAAGATGACACGAGACTTCTATTGTGAGGTGTTTTGTTGTCATAGACATGCAAATATGCGTTTTCACCTCTCATAACATGTAATGGCTAATTTCCACACCCACACGCACTCAAGTCATTGCCTGCAGAAGCTCGTTGTGTGTCGCTGGTCTGCTGTTGCCCGCTTGTCTCGGGGAGTCCCAGAATTTATGGGAAATCTGCACATGTTCAAGGCATGTGTGCGTGTGTGTGTATGCGTGTGTGTATGTGTGTGTGTGTGTACGCGCGTGAGTGCGTGCACACCCATTTCCACGTTCATGCATGATGCTGACAAGTAAGTTGCATGGCTACGTTAGATCTTGACAGTTGGCATGCTGCATCCTGCACTGTACAGGGATCATGTCTCCTGAAAATGGAGCATTTAGCAACACACTAAGCATTCCTCACACTTGTTTCATTGCCTCCATGCCAAATCATTTGCTGCTTCTGCCTCTCCCTTGTTCACAACCTTCTTGCGTCCCACAGCTGCTGGGGGTGCGTCTGGCTGCAAGCCTTTCAGGTTAGGGAACTGGATAACTATCTCTGCCCAATTGCTGTCTGTCTTCAGACCGTGCCAGCTTCTTCATGTGCTGCAGGCCATATTCTGTGAACCCCTTTGACCCACAATCCCCCCCCTGCTTTAGCTTACAGTACTTGTCCTTGCTCTCCTCCTTGCGCTGCTCGCCCTGAATATATGCCCAATCCCAACCCCAGCGCTTTTGCATAACCTCCCTGAGCCAGTCCCCCCTGATGTGGACGTAAGGGGCAGAATTGTGCACCAGAATATGCATCCCATTCTGCTTCATCCCTGCTGGCTGCACTACCCTCTGTGCACTGTCTCCACACGAGCTCCCTGCTCCAACGCTTTCCCCCTGGGACCCAGCTGACTTGCACCGCGGATCACCTGCAGCATCTTCACCTGCTGCCACGATGAAGTCAAACACCCTAGTAGCTGTCGCACCGTTTAACTCACGCTTCAAATCCTCCATGACGTCGTTCGGGTTCCTCGTGTAATACGTGCCCATCGAAGCCAAGCCGGGCGGGCTGAGGGACAGCCCGTGCTCCACCACAACGGCCCTGGCACGGTTGACTCGGCTGTCCACTGGATCGATGCCAATGCACTGCGCGGGTCCCAATAGCGCTGCACATCGTCTGTGCCATGCTTGTTGCAATGCCTATCTGTTGTTTGCAGGCTCTCAAGGAGCCTGGGCTCATGCGGGAACCTAGAATGCGTGTCTGCACATTTTCTGCACAGGCACCACCATTTCTTCTCCAGGTCTGCCCGAGGGGGTGCCTGCAATTGTCTCTTAGGTGCCATATCCCTCTTCAATTCAATAAGAATACTTTTATGTAGGTGGCGGACGGAAGCAGGGCCAACTAACCATAAAACTTGAACTGAAAGTGTCCGCTCGGACAGTCGCTCTACAGAGTGAACAATCCGTGTTTACACAATTTAGCCAATTCATGTGGCATCAATTTAACCGTGCAACTGAGTTGGGGCAAGAGAAAGCCTGGGAAAGTCCTGTTCGGCATCCCTAGGGGAGGCACCCCCCGCGCGGGAGCTTCGCTGTACCCGCCGAGGTCCCCGCCAACCCCCCCTGATCCCCGCGCGGTGAGGGGTTCTCTGGTAGGGTTGGTCAAATCCATGGCTGTTTTGACTACCCCCGCGTGGCAGCGCTTGCGCTTTTAAGGGTAAAAGCGCTGTAAAAGCGGGTCCTGTGGGGACAGTGCTCACAGCCGCTAGCGGCTGAACACGGCTGAAGAATTTTCACTGGTCAATAAAAATAGCATCACGGCTGAGCACGGCTGAAGCGGCTGAAATCAGCCGTGCGGCTGCTCACAGCCGCTAGCGGCTGAACACGGCTGACAAATGTTCAGCCGCGCTACAGCCGCATCAGCCGCTAGCAGCCGCAGGCCAGATATTTCTGACGTAGTATATTAAGCAGTTCTTGGCGTTCAGATGAAAGAAGAGACGTGATTCCTCCTCCATAGGCACACTAGCTAACCTGGATGGCATCATTTACAAAATCCCCCCAGATAACTCTTTAGTGAGGACTCAGAAAAATGGAGTCTTGACTGAGGCCTTTTTCCCTTGTAACCTTTGCAACCCTTGAAAATTGGAGACCCATTCCCGTAACTTGGAGGCTCAATATATCCCTTAGAAGTCCCATACAGAATTCACAAGAGAGAAGCCATGAGTCAAAATGCTTGACTGCAAAGCTGAAGCATAAAGAAGGAGTTTGAAAATAAGCAACATTGACATAAACGTCAGACATTCCAGGTCCCGGCTGAAAAGCGGCTGAAGCGGCTAATTTCAGCCGCTGCTGAAGAGCGTTGAACTACTAGTGTACATGAAGGAACATTTAAAAAGGTTGTGTGAAAGAGGCATGTAAGGAGGGAAATATTGTATAAGGAGAAAGTTGTGTGATGAAGTTGTGTTACAAGGGTTACAAGGGGGGTTGGCCTACAGCCTGAGACTCTGGCTGATCGGCTGCTGGTGAAACAATCTCATCCAGCATCAAAAATTGAAACCAATTCTGACAAAAATTTGAAAATCTGTCGGGTCTTGATTTAGAAAAGCATTGACCTCAAGTCCAGTCAAATTGTGGAAGCTCGCCAAGAAAGGAATAGAGTCAGTGTTTGGAAGCTGGGCAAAAGAATGTAATGGTTTTAAAAGATCAATGAACAGGTCCTTGTACTTTCTGCGCAGCTTACACACACCTCAAAGCAGTTGCAATAGAAAAGAACATGTCTCTCGTCCTGGACTTCAGCATACTCACACTTATCACACATATTTGAACCACCCTGCCATTTACAGGACTTAACCTTCAAGCAGTGGGCATAAAGCCTAAACCTACCCACATTCCTCGTGACTCCTTTATCCAGATCCTTAAATAAATATGATGGCCTACAAAAGGCTGTGCGTGCTGTTTGATTTAGGCTTTCCTCCCCAACGATGGTATGTCACTGCTTTCCTGTTCACCTCTCGGGGACTGAGTGCATCCGTTTCCCTCCATACCTGTTGTTGCCTATTATACCTAAATTATAATTATTATATTACACCTATTGGTGCCTGTACCTCAAATCCATACCTATTGTTGCCTATTACACCTATATTGTTATTATATTATACCTTTTGCTGCCTGTACCTCAAATCCGCTGAGAAATCCTGCATGGGGATATTAGAAGCACAAAGCATCTTCAAATATATCCTCATAGCGCATGCCACTAAAAGCTGTAGACACATGTGCAGACCAACAAGACTCTTCCCTGTTAGCAAAGTGTAAATCCGCTTTCACTCTACGTAATGCCTGGCTGTTTGAATCAAGCATGCTATTGAAAATTTTAACAGTGGTTTTAAGAAAGAAAGAAAGCCTACGCTGGACGTAACCAGCGTGCATTAAGGAAATATCCCACAGTCAGCGCTGTCACTGACCATGAGTCTCACCAGTATCTAAACTAAGAAAAAACTCATGGACTAGTGCGGATTCGGAAGGTTGTCGGCCATCCGTCCAGGCGCGCGCCTCACTCTCCTGTAACCAGCCTGTCCGGTAGCCACCAACTCTGGTTCTGTGTTGTCAGAGTTGCTGAAACGGATGGCATGTTTGGTGCTGTCAATTTTTGTTAGGGATTTAACAGCATGGAAGTGGAGTTTGGTAGCAGTTTTTTAGCCTTTTCTTTGGTTAAGCCTAAGTTGCAGAGAGGTGCAATTGTGTAGGGATTGTTTATAGTTCCAGCTACTCCAATAAGAATAGTGTGTAGAGTGACTCTGTTATTACGGTGTGAGCCTCAAAGTGTTCTTGTACGTAAGTTCTCAATGGTGTGTTTATGTTGTGGCCCTAAACCAATAAAACTGCAGAGGATCTTGGCCACACTCTCTCAGTACTGGCCAGTTCGTGGCAGTGCTCTTCACACCTACAAAACACCTTAAAGAGCATAATTGCCTTTTCTGCAATTGGCTTTTGAACTCACTGTCTTCTCGTAGATACTCTGTACCCCACGCGTGGCACGCGTACATCCCAGCCGGAATGCCATATACCTTAGAGAGCCAAATCAAAGCATGTGGCCTATTCCTTAGATCATGTTCATGCTCACACTCCTTAATCCTTTCCTGGGCAGCCATGTGAGGCCGCACAGCATGCTCCTCAGACACCTTCAAATTCATGTGCTTGTTCACATGCATACCGAGGTATCTGAGCTTGTCTTTTTCTGGAAGAGCCATGTCTCCACACATGAAAGTAGGCAGAGAAGAACACGATCTACTATCAAAATGCATGACCTCGGACTTCGATGTATTGACAGTCATCCCCTTCCTCTTTGCATAAGCCCTAAATCTATTCCGCATAACTTGCATTTCACCTGGGTCGTTGGTAGTTAAACTCAAGTCATCTGCTTATAGCATGTATGAAACGCCATTCACTCCATCCCCTGTCATAGCACCTCTTATACCTTACTATTTCCACTTATTTCTCTGCCCATGACGTTGATGTACAGAGAAAAGAGGAGAGGAGACAGAGGACAACCTTGCTTAACTCCATTTGTTGGATACACACGTGCCCTTTTATCTCCATCCACCATATTATATCATATACCGTATTCATCATTCTTGTACATTTCCCTGATTGCCTGGAGAAGTAGTGCAGGTATGGCAATGCGCTGCAGATGGTCCTAAAGTTGCAGGCGAGGTACAGTATCATAAGCTTGGGCGAAGTCACTGAAGGCAGCATGCAGGTGATTGCCGTGGTTTGAGCTTTTTTGCAGCATTTTTCAAGTGCCTCAAAATGAAAAGTGGATGCAGAGTGCTCCTACCGGGGTAAAAACCAAATTGGGTGTCTGGGACCTTTTTTTGGATACACCAATCCGTCACCAAGTCTTTTAGCACGTTGGCATAAATACGGTACATCACCCCACTGAAAGCAATCATCCTGTAGTTCCCAGGATTTGATAAAGCTCCCTTCTTGTGAAGGGGACTCAGTTTCGCCACTTTCCAACATGCAGGGATCCTAGCTTTACTCAGAAAAACCCTGAACATGCGTGCTATCAAGGGCACCAGCACGTTGACACAATCCACTTTCCGACCATGCTCAATGGGCAAACAGGCATATTTAAGGAAGGGTATAGGAATACCATCTAATCCAGGTGAAGCACCCGCACTCAACTTCTTGAAGTGGGACCCAACCATTCCTTCCAAAACTGCTGTGCTAGGAGTTTTCAAGCAGTCAGGTAAGTTGTATTACAAGAGCCATGTGTGATGGATAATTCGATGCAGCACACCAAGGAATTCAAATACTCTCGTATTGAGAAGTCCCAAACCTCTTATGAGGGCCCCATGTTGCTTTGATCAGGGGGTATCAAGCTATAGTTAGTTTGAGGCATGTGCAGGAAACTAAAGGTTTTGCTGCACCAACCGATCATTACTTCTTTGCAATTGATTGATCCTTTAGTCATGTATTGCCTTTGATAGTATGCCTTCAGCACACTTATGTAAATTCAGCTAATCAGGCCTTGCATGATTTTCATGCTCACTGTTACAGTGCCCTGCAGGGCCACAAACTCACCGTTGCATTTTGAAAAGAAGAGGGAAATTGCGGAGGCAGTGAAAGAAAGTCCCCACATCAGTTAAGGAAAAGGGGATGCCTAAGGGCGAGGCACCATGCACCCTCTCCACCAAGATGTGCTGTATATACGCAAGCAATTCTCACAGCCAGATCTGATGCCAGGTGCTGCCTAGAACCCTTAAGATCCATATTTTTATGTTATCTGATTTTTACTATAAGGTCTTATGTCTCTTTTGTTGGGCGTGTTTCAATGCTGAGGAAGGTCTCTTTCTTTGCCTTCAACAGCGCCCTGTTTCTCACAATTCCAACTTAAACTGATTATTATATTATATATCATCATTATTCACCTTTGAGAGTGTACTCTTCCTGCTGGTGTCCGTGTCTCTTCCACTCTTTTGAGTTGGCCATTTTATGTGGGAATTGAAATAATATGTTTAAATTCATTTAACATCATATTATAATGCAACTTAAGGCTGGGTAGTTAGAAGCTACAATTAAGGGCCAGCGACCTGCACCCGACAGAGCAATTTGGGCAGAAGAAAACAAAGCATTTATCCACAGCACTGACACAAAGCGATGCAACTCCTTCCCGCAAGTGCCCACCACCAATGTTTGAAAAGCACAACAACTGGTTCGGTGCCCAACAGGATGGTTGCACAGGCCCCGCGTATGAGGCGTGGTAGGTAGTGGGTGGAAGCGCTCGCAGTGCCTGCTTGCATCCACGCTGCATGGCTCACCTCCTGGATTCTCTACGCAAATCTGCAAAAGGAATGCAGCCCAGGCTGGGTAGAAGAAGAAGTGAAATGCTAACTGGCTCATGGATGGGCTGCAATGAAACTGCCTGCAGTTGTTGCCCGTGCTGAGCCATTCAACGAGGGTGCTGCCCAAGTGAAGCGCCTTGTGCAGCGCGACAGAAAGGAGTTCCTGGGGAACAACGTGGACATCCTGGACCAATACACCACTGAGTTTGGGGATGTGGGGCCGAGGAGGGATGGACAGCAACCCAACCCAGGGGCTAAAGTTCCTCAAACACCTTCACCTGCTCCCGCAGCTGCAGCAGCAGCACCAGCAGCAGCGCCCACCTCCAGCCAATCTTCTACATCTCCTGCACCACAACCATCTACGTCCAAATGTGAGCTGCAGCCATTATGTGCAACCGTCTCCACACCTTGGCATGGGCTGATACAATTGTATGTCCATTTCTGCATACATGTTTTGTATGTACAGGTACATGTGTGTGTGTGTGTGTGTGTGATTGTGTGGGGAGAAATTGGGTAGGTGCACATGATCTTGCTTGAGAGCACATTGTGCTTGCACATGACCTGGGTTTCCATCATGCAGCAAGCTTTTAGATATAATAAGGCGCATGCATGTGTGGACGCTTATGTGTTTAAAGTTTACTCATGTGACCGTTCAGCTTTAACAACTATGTACTCAAATTGTTGCTTAGTGTGTGTTCATATGGCCCGCCTGGATAGTTCGCCTGTTAAACACTCGGATAGCGCATGTGGGTACAGCCCAGAGCTGAGTAGGCTGTTCCATACATGTAAAGCATTCTTAAAATTTCTGG
The DNA here is from genome assembly GCA_914767535.2 of Dunaliella primolecta. NCBI lineage: Eukaryota > Viridiplantae > Chlorophyta > Chlorophyceae > Chlamydomonadales > Dunaliellaceae > Dunaliella > Dunaliella primolecta. Next base: position 5,799,462 of record OU611757.1, read on the forward strand.
TGCATAATCAACCAAACAAGCTGATGAGCTAGCTTCTGGTCCCTTATACTTTTTGTTGATGAACAGACCCACGCTCGGTACAAATGTGGGCATGTAGCATATTCATTTAATTGGTGCATTTTCATCCAAACAAGCTGATAAGTGACCTCCAGGTTGCATGAGCCTTTTTATCTCTGGATGGACAACACTCGCTGTCGGTACGTATGAGAGCCCCTGCAATGTGCTTGTAACTAAACCTGCTGGTCCAAATCAAGTTTCATGGGGGCGACAAGCCTTCCCAGCAAGCCCCAAGTGCTGTCAAATCATGGTTGATCCTGCCAGATTTGAGGATTGATCAAGAATGCTTGACTGATCCACGGTTGCAGCCTCGTCACCTGCATCCAACCCCTTCAAATCTTCGGGCAGCGACAACCCTTTTGGTAGTTCAGACAACCCCTTTGGTCCCCCCACCACCATCTCCCCCTTTGGTAACTCGGGAAAGACAAAGTCCAGGATTGAGCCAGAGGGCCTGAGTCCCGACATGGGCCCAGATGCCGTTGTCAAGGAGACACCCTTTGACATCCTTAAAGACATCACCCTCACTCAAGTGGTGGGTGCCCTTGCCTGCCTCTTGGCGGTCTGCACGTTTGTGTTACATTTCCATGCTGATGCACTTTTGATTGGTTTGCGCAAAAGCCAGCCCTTAGGTTTGTATGTCAGACCCTTTTATATTGGGGATCTCAGCACAATGCATTGGCTTTTGAGGCGGCTTCAAGCATTCCTTTTTTGTGAATAGCTGTGAACAAGTACTCTCAATTTCGCACATCTGAATGGTGCCACATGATGGAGTTCCAGTCTGTTGCCGGTCCTAAAACAGCATTTGTTCAGTCAACCCTGTGTCTGGATCCCCCTAAGTATGGCCAACTGCAATTCCAGGCTCTAAATCCACCTCTGTGCATGCCCTGAGCGTACCAAACATGTTTCCAAACGTTTTTGTATATCCTAGGCTTCTGAGGTTTTAGAAATTGGCATGCAGGGGTGCTCTGTGTGGCCTGCAGGCCATTTTGCACCCATTTGGCAGAAGAAGGTGGATTTTTAATCATGCACCAAATGCCCAGCGCTCCTCGATTTAAGCTGCTCTTGGGTCGCCTAATGATGCTGTATTGTCAGATTGGGGTGGGGACACTGGGGGAGCATGCTGGCAAGGGGCTTCCATTGGAAGGGTGCAGGCATGGAAGGAGGGCCCTCTGTTAGTTTGCCCATGCTGCAAGCTGCTGCCCCCTATTTGGCACAGAGTTGGGTGCTATGCTGCTTCTATTGGTCTTTTAAGTGGGTCAATTGATTGACTGGTTGGAAATCGGCAGAGCGATCTGACCCATTATTTGGTGCGATTTTCTGGTTTGGGGCAGAAACATGGTATTGATTTGCCTTGCAGGATACGAGGATATTTCTTGTCAAATTTAAGGTTGTGGATTGGTGAAGGAAATGGGGAGTGCTGCCTGTTTTGGTCCCATGACTAATTTCCTGATTTCCTACCGGCCACACACTGCACCCCTCAAAACCCTCTTTGTACCTTTTTGTAGAGCAAAACATCTGATATCCAACGCACTTTTCCTGGAACAGTGCAGGAAGTACTGAGATTTGCCAATAAGCAGCAAGTGGCCGCTTTTTGCTTAAGAAAGGGTAGGCCACTCGTGGGGATGACCATTTGCAAGCAGATAAGCTTGTGCATTTGATGGATAAAAGAGATGGAGCTTCATTTAATTAAGCTCCGTAGTAGCTTAATTTTTGCTGGAAGAGATCAAAATGTAGTCCCATGAAGGAATTTCCAGACTTTTGGCTGGAATAGATTAGATTTTGAGCTGTTGAGGGCCTTGAGAACCGCCAAACACACCTTTACATTGCACCCACGTGCACTTGAATACACCGAGCATGCTGAGTCAGCCTGGCAACATTTAAAAGCATGCCCTTAGCCCTTAAATACCTGGCCGCCTGATGAAGTGCAGTGCTATCTGAAGCATAATCTCCATCTGGACTTTTGTTGCACAAGTAAATATAAGCCTCGGTGCATGGGACCACTCTGCAGGTTCTGTTCTTCAGTTTCACCCTCATCATCGGCCTTATGATCGGCACGTTTTACGTTGTTCTTCAGTCTGGTGCCATCAGGCTCAACGGAGTCTAAAGGCCTCCCAACCGTCAACATTTGATTTGAGCCGAGCTGCTGGGGCCAGCATGCTAACTTTTTTTTATTGCGTGTCCATGCTGCATGCCATTTCATTTTTTCAACTTGACTTCTTGCCAGGTGTACTGAAGCACCTGCATTCGCCCTGAGCTTGTATTAAGTCCTGTCATGAAGATTTTCCTAAAAACAGTTTTGGCATTTGTATGGTATGTTCCTCAACCAGTCTGGAAAGCCAGCCTTGTGCATGTCCTCAAGACATGCATGCATGTCATGGTATTAAAACATCTGTACACATGATGTCCAAGCTAGGAGCTCTGAATGGGAATGTGAAGGCCATTGGTACACAAGTTGATCTGTGCCATCGCCAGGTTGCATGTTGGAAGGTAAAGTCTCCGTTGTCTTGAGACTGACACGCTCGAGATTTGCTGCCTTAGCTTGAGCGGGCTTGACTGCTCTGCTAGATTGCTGCTCTGAGCTCCAGACCAAATATGTAGGGAAAGGGAAGGATTACAGAGCTACCCTGCTCCTGCCTGCGCGGGCTGCTTGAACAGAAGAAAAGGCTGGAAACATGTGCCAGGTATGTCAACCAGAAAGCAAAAAACAGCTGTTTAAGAGCTGGATACCTGTAAACAATCTGGCGACTTTCAACCTCGTAGGAAATAAGGAAAAAAGGCAGGGATGGGTCATACGTCACGGTGGGATTGGGAGGAGCCGTACGCATTTAAATGTCAATTCTTCAATATGTTTAAATACGTCAACTTCAGGCAATCTAGGCATTTACAATTGTAGAAAACGCGTATAAACGTCAGTATTTTCAATACGACAAAAAAAACATGTTTCACGAATGACCCATCCCTGAAAAAAGGGTTATGCAGCTGTTCCTGCTACATGGGCAGCTTAGCTCAAGCATGATAAGAGGTGTTGCTCAGAGTGTTTCTAAAGCATCAGAATCTTGGGGGTATTCGAGGGGTTTACAAGGGTTTACAATGGTGGCCTACAGCCCGAGACTCTGGCTGATGGCAGCTGGTGAAACAAGCTCAACCAGTATCAAAAATTGAGACTAAGTCTGACACAAATCTAAGAAGTCTGTATGAGTCTTGGTTTAGGAAAGCATTGATCTCAGAATCAGTGATAGTATGATGGCAAGCCAAGAATGGAATAAAGTCAGCGTTTGAAGGCGGAGCAAACACACGCAAAGTCTTAAACATCTCCTCAAAAAGGTCCTTGTATCTCGTGCGTAGCTCACGCACCTCAGTACATTTGCAAAAGAAAAGCACATGTTTTTCATCCTGGACTTCCCCACACTCACACTTATCACAGATACTTGAACCCCCAAGCCATTTACCAGACTCCACTCTCAAGTGATGAGCACGCAATCTAAATCTGCTAATGTTTCTCAAAACATGCTTGTCCAAATCCTTGAACAGATACGAGGGGATACAAAAAGGAGCACCTCTGGGACCACTCTGGGGGTAATCGAAAACTTCAAACCTTGCAGGAAAAAGAAAGGACTCCTTAGTTCAAGTTGAAGATGTCAATAAAAAGGTCCTTGTACTTTCTGCGCTGCTTACACACCTCAAGGCAATTGCATTAGAAGAGACCATCAACAAGAAACATGATGTTTCTTGTCTTGGACTTCAGCACGCTCATATTTATTACAAATATTTGAACCACCCAGCCATGTACAAGATTCCTTGGAGCAGCGGCCAGAAGTCTAAACCTACTCACATTCCTCATGATCCAAATCCTTGAATAAATAAATACGACAGGATACAAAAGGGAGTGCGTGCCTTTTGATTGGATGATTTTCCGCACCAATTATGGTATTTTACCATAACTTGAAGTCACTGATTTCTTGCTCATCTTTTGGGAAGGGAAGGGTAACATAGCTGTACCTGCCTGCGGGGGCAGCTTAGCTGAAGCAAAACGTGCCTGTAACCAAACCAGTCATTCATCTCTTGGGGACTAAGGGCACCCGCTTCCTTCCAATTGGTGGACCTTCTGCTGTCTGTACCTGCAATCCCCTATGAATCCTGCATGGGAATCTTGGAAGCACTCAGCGTTCTCTGTTTGAACACATCCTGATTGCGCATGCATTTGATTGCCGCAATCACGTTTGCAGACCAAACGGGATTATCTCCATCAGCAAGGCGTGAATCTGCTTTCAGCACCTGACGTTATGTCTCAATGTTATGCATCAAGCATACTATTAAAAAGCTTGGAAGTAGCCCTAGACCAATAAAACTGCAAAGGCTCTTGGTGACACTCTCTCAAAACTGGCCAATGGCCACCGGCCAAAACTGGCAGTTTGTGGCAATGCTCTTCACATCTAGAAAACGCCTCAAGGAGTGTAAGTGCCTTTTCTGAAATTGGCTTTTGGACTTACTGCCTTCTTGAACCGCCAGCACCACCGCCAGCAGAAACAGCAGCAGCAGGAGCAACAGCAGCAAGTCCAAGCCCTCCGTGCCATCCTTGCTGACACAGCATGGATGGTCTGTCCTCACAGGCCCCAACAGGAGCATCAAGAGGAGCAGGGGCTCCCAGCCCCCCATCGTCAGCAGCAAGGAGGCCTAGAGGGGCTAAGGCGGGGCCAAGGGTTGGGCCAAGGGCCCCTCCATTGGCACACCGCCCAAGGCCACCTTAGCCTCCAAGAGCCTCACGGTCCAGTGAGTGACGGCCCTCCAGCTCTCCTTGGAGCGGGCAGCTAAGCATGCATCTTGGCACCGGTGTGCCTGCTCCGCAATCGCCCTTGCCTCGGCCTCCTTGCCTGCGCCGGACCCTTCTCCCCAAGCCAATCATCTTGCTGGTGCCCTTCCTGGCAGGGTCAATGAGGTATGGAGGCTTCAGTGGGGTCATAAGTGGAAGGAGATATGGTGCCGCCTGCTCTTGCATGGCGTCCCAAGGGCAGGGGGCCATGGGATCCCCTGGGCAAGAGGCTCAGAGTGTGTTTGTGGGTGGCGGGCCGCGGATTCAGCCGCCTGTGAGGTGCGAGCGCTTCAGCAGAGGGAGCATGTCTTTTGGACCTGTCCTCAGGCCCTAGCAGCAGAGGATGTCCTGGCTAAGAGCCTGCCTCCTGGAACTTCTGTACTCCCCATGCATGTGTGGTTTCTTATTCCGCCCTGTCCCAGTGTGAACGAGCGTGTGTGGTGGGTTCGCCTGCTTGTGTGGTGGGTCGCCTGCTTGTGTACCTTGAACTCGGTGCGTAGACTCTGTTTTTGTGACCTGCAGAACCTTAAGGGGCATGCTTTTTATTTTTTGGTTGAGGGGCTTAAAGACTTCATTGTCTGTCAAGGAAGGCTGCCCTCCTTGGCCGGCTCGCTCTCGCATGACCATCCGATCATTGCTACAAACCAGAACTTGAACTTAGTTCTCAGTCTCGTCCCGTGAGCTTTGGTCCGTGCCTGCTTGTTTGCCTGCCTCCCCTCTGTCCTTGCCTTTGAACGTTTTTTGCTCCTTCCCGCTTGCCCTTCCTAGTGGGTCTTGCTTGTGTCTTTCTGCTTGCCTCTCTTTCCTGCTTCCTGCGGTCCTGAGTTATTTTTGCAGAGGCCCCTTTGGGACATCGCTATGTCCTGGTTTGGTGTAACAGAAATAATAAATTCTTGTAAATATTATGTACCCCACACTTGACACGCATGCATCCCAGCTGAAATGCCATACACCTTTAAAAGCCAAAGCAAAGTGTGTGGCCTATTCCTTTTATTCCCGTTACATCAGCCCAGGACATAGCGATGTCTCAAAAAGGCTAGGCAAGAAGGAAACAGCCAGCTCGAAAAGGAAAAGGAGAAAGCTCTCAACTGATAGGCAGGCTTCTAAGGACCAAGACAATTCAGGCTCCCAGGAAGAACAAGGTCCAGGCTCCTGAACAAAACTCTCAGGCAAGGAAACTAAGAATAAGGGTAAAAAGGGTTACAAGGGAAAAAGGCCGCAGTCAAGACATTTGACTGCTAGCCTGTTCATAAATGCACATGAGGTCGTGAAGGAAAAAAAGAGGCTTGTTATCCTGGTTTAGAAAAACATGAATATCCTGGAAATTCACATGGCGAATGGTACTTAGACAGCGCATACTGTGGGAGACATGAAAATGCAAAAAAAAAGTTTTGCTCAAAAAGTGAGGCATGCTTTTGACGGAGAGAGTAGACCTGGGGAATGAAGCACCTGAGCAGCACATGTTTCACATCTTTTTCATCTTGTATGTCATCAGAATCACAGACTGGAGAAGTACTTATCACACCAAATAGCCTATTCAATTCAAAAAGTGTGAACCTGCAGCCTGAATCTGGCAGTGTTGCGAAGAACATGATGGGGAAGCTCCAAGTACATGTATCTAGGCATTGTATAAGGAGGGTGAATGGCATGAACAGCTCTGAAAGGAAGTGCGCACCATTGATGATATTCCAGCCGCTTACTGTTGTTTACTCTGTGATCAGGGGCTGTGAATTGATTCCAGTTGTCAGGCTGAGAGTGTGACGCATGCAGAGTAGTGTCTTGAGTGCAACATCCTATCCACCAAAAAGAGGCGTGAAGGAGGGAGAGCGCGCTAGTGCTCTGCTACAAGCTTAGGCTGAATGCTGACGGGCTGATTTGATGTGGGTGAGCTGCACCACTGCCTGATGCTAGCTTGCTGCTGTCGCTTGAGTTGTGTTGAGTGCTGGCATGGCTGCACAGCGCAGGGAGAGACAGAGAGCGGACAAGGGCGGACCAGCTGACCAGGTTACATCATTACATCAGGAGCAACACCCCTGGCACATGGCCAGTGATGAAGGAAAACGCGCCAATACTCAGAGGGATGCTCCACAGAAGAAGGGTAAAAGAGAGGGAGAGTCCATGGAAAAGTCCCAACAAAATACAGGTCACAACTCACACACTTGACTATGACAGACCATCAGGCATTTGCAGCACACTCTCGCTGCAGCAAACTTTCGTCGTGACACAGTAGCTAAGGTGTCTAAAACTCAGGTCCACCACAAATTGACTGAGGTTCACAGGTTTGCAAGCCATAATTTGATGTCTCATCTGATCCGAGTGTGACAGGCCATCCAGCGCAGACAAGAAGTGTGATGTCCAACAAGCGTCAGTTCTGGAGCTAAGGTTGATATCTGCGTAGAGAACCTTCTTGAGGAGTAGACTGTTGCACTGGGTTAACAAGTTGTAGAAACGCATAGTGGCACGAATTGAACTGAAAAGGTTCAATGCCACATTCTCATAAACTGCTCAAGATGGTGTTGTGGTTTTCACCTCAAGAAGGTTCCGCAAAACGTTCAGAATCCACCTCTGCAGATGGTTGTCCATTTCTGTGCCCTGCTGTAAGTAAGGTGCGGCCCATATCTGGCTGGCATACATTCCTGCTGGGGTACCACATGTTTTCAAAAGCCAAATGAGCGCATGCAGCTGAATTGTGGGGTTGTGATTGATAGCAAAGGCTTTAACACGGCAAGTCCCCGCTATGCATGGTGTCAGAGCAGCCTCAGCAGCATTGGAAAGGTTGAGACGTTTGTCACAGACCATACCCAGATAATAACTATTTTACCGCAACCATCCGAGGCAATGAACGGGTGGTCCAAAGGTATCAAGGTTCCCAAAGGGGACTGCCGCCCTTATTAAGCTATGAAGTCTTTAAGCCCCTCAGAAGCAAAGCTAGCGGACTGCTCCTTGAGGTCATTAGGCCCCGATGGTGGCACAAAGCTTTACGCCTCAGCATGGAGATCAGGGCACACAGACAGACAGGCCACCAAACCTAAGCTTGGTACTAGGGCAAGGGGAACCAGGAGCCACACATGCACGGGGAGGACCAAAACGCGGCCATGCAAGTTCCTTACTAGGAAACATCCTGTAGCTTGGGCGCATGGGCATGTCCAGACTCCTCAAATCATGCTCATGCACACACTTCTTTATCCTGTGTTAACAACGTTGGGCAGCCATATAAGGCTGTACATCATGCTCCTCAGACACCTTCAAAATCATGTGCTTCTCAAGAAGTATACTGGGGTATTTGAACTGGTCTTTTTGAGGAAGAGCCACATTTCAATGCGAAGTAGTAGTACATGAAAGTGGGCAGGGAAGCACACGACCTTCTATTCAAATGGCATGACCTCTGACTTTTGATGTATTGACAGTCAGCCCTTTCCTCTCTGCAAAAGCCCGTAACCTATTCAACCTAACTTGCATCTCACCTGCGTCATTAGTGGTCAAACTTAAGTCATCTGCATATGGCATGCGCGGAACGCCATTCACTCCATTGCCTGTCATAGCTCCTCTTATCCCTTCACTGGTGTCTCTGACCATGTCATTGATGTATAGAGAGAAAATGAGAGGTGACAAAGGACAACCTTGCTCAACTCCAATTGTTGGTTGCACACGTGCCCTTGTTATCCCATCAACCAGAATATCATCCTGATACATTTCCTTATTGACAAGGAGAAGTGATGTAGGCATGGCAATGCATCACAAATGATCCCTGATTTGCATTCAAGGCACAGTGATGTATGTTTCAGAGAAGACAATGAGAGAAGCATGCAGTCTAGGTGATTGCTGCAGTTTGAGCTTTTTTGCAGCTTGTTTCAAGCGTCTTAAAAATAAATGGGGGAGTTTGCAGTGTGCTCCTACCAGGGTAAAGACCAAATTGGGTGTCAGGAACCCTTCTTTCTGGACACGCCAATCAGTCACAAAGTCCTTGAGCACATTGGCATAAATACGATACATCACCCACTAACAGCAATCATCCTGCAATTCCCAGAATTTGACGCAGCTCCTTTCTATGAAGGGGGCTCAGTTCCGCTACTTTCCAACATGCAGGGATCCTAGCTTCACTCAGAAAATCCTTAAACGTCCGCCAATCAGAGGCACCCGCGCACTCACGTAATCCTCTTTATGACAATGCTCAATAGATAGACAAACACATTTAAGGAAGGGGATAGGAACACCATCAAAACCAGGTGAAGCTCCCACACTCAACTTCTTGCAGAGGGATCCAAGCATTTCTTCCGAAATCTCAGTGCTAGGAATTTCCAAGCAGTTGGGTTCAAGAAGCCACCCAGAATCAGCACCCTGTCTCAATAGCACCTCAGGGGGCGCGTGGTTCCTACCTAGAGGCACAAGAAAAGAAAAGAAAAGTCTACGCAAGCCAAAGGCCGCGTGCATTAAGGGAAGAACCCCTAACAAAAGTTAGAGGCCTCACCAGGAGGCCCTCCACCTAAACTAGACAAAACTAGCCTAGGAGAGAGCAAGAGACAGAACTACTGGGGATCCGGGGGCTTGCTTGCCATGCCCCTGAGTGCTCGGACTCTCCTTCTCCCATCCTCTGCCGCCGCCGCGCGCCCAGCAGACCCCCTCCCAGATGCTCCCTGGAAACAAAGTGCATGTCTAGTGTTAATGATGGTGGATAATCTTTGGATGGCATGGTCCCTGAGCTGGGAGGCTACTGATTCAGCTTTTTGTTTGGTCAGGCCCAGATCTATGAGAGGTGTAATTGTATAGTTGTTGTAAATTGTGCCACCAACACCAACTAAGATGATGTGCAAAGTCACTTTGTTATTCCTGTTTGGGTTTCTTAAGCTGCGTGTTTTTAGTCTGCTTATGATGTGGGAGTGTTGAGTTTGTGCACGTTCTAAGGTGATGAAGGGATTTGTGTCAGGGCAGAATTTAAGTTCAATAAGGTGAATGTCCCTATCTTGTGGTGGGATCCTGGTAGGATCAAGGTGGGCTTGTCTGCCTGGGATGTGGCGCACGAATAGAGCGTCAGGGCGGCTTTGGTGCCGTGCAGGTGAGGCAGCGCCAATTGGGAAAACCCGGTCTGGAATAGCTCAAGAGGTGTTTTCAGGGACTTGTACGCCTTGATCCAGAAGCCTGTCATGATTGCAGCCATCCATGCTAATGAGGGATGAGCCAAAACCGCCTTTGCTGAGGGCTTCTATACAGAGACTAAGGGCCGCGTGGTGTCTGTTGGTGTGCATCCCACTCATTGTTGAGTTGGTACACCTAAGCAGAACATGATAAATGTTGTCTGCATTTGCACAGAGTGGGCACCTATCAGAACTGGAAAAGTTAAAGTTGAAGGCATGGCTCTGTGTGTACAGGGTATCCGTTCGATATTTCATGAGATCAATTTGTTGTTTAAGGGTAATCTTTGGATTTTTCCAGAAGGAGTTGCTGATTTCCTTGTTTGCAAGCTGAGAGATTGGGTTGTGAGCTTCAGTGTTTGCGTTGGTGGTGGATGGTGTGGCATCGTTTAGCTTCTGCCATCTCTGGTAGTGGTAGCCAGAGGTGTCAGCAGAGCCAAGTCTGTGTTTCTTGTGGATGTGTGTTTTAAGTTTGTCGCTCAGGTTGGTGAGATAGTGTATCGGGAAAGTGTGGGAGCGGTGCCTGCCATCATTTTGTGTGGAAGTGGTCTTTAATGAGAGCCAATAAAAATTGTGGAAAGGGTCCCTGGCATCCGGAAGCGTAATGTCTATTGTGTCAGAGAGGGCTGCGGTGCGAGCGCAAGCGTCAGCCCCCTCATTTCCTATGATGCCAGAGTGGGCTTTGACTTTATAAAAATGGATAGGGTGAGGGGAGTGCTCTAATATGGCTGATATGGTATGGATGAAGAGGCACAGCCGTATCTCTTGCTGACAATCAAGCACCCCCTGAAGTCCTAGCCATATATTCCCGCCTCCTCTTTTGTGGCACTGTTGATTGTGCTCAAAAATGACTGTGCAAACGTTGGTTTCATACCGTTGTTAGAACTGGAGTGATATGTGAGGTCTGTTTTTTATGTAACATGGCATGAATCTGAGGATTCTTCTTAAACAACCTATCCAGAAAAAGAGCACTCTGCTGCCTCTTATGACAGTGCTTTGTTGCACGAATACACTTCGCACTATCCCGCCTTGCAGGAAGGGAAAGAAAAGGAAATAAAGAGTTACATCATGCAGCTATGATGGCTGTTCCTGCCTCGTGGCAGCTTAGCTTACGATGTTATAAGGTTTCGATGTCTTTTGAACTTCAGCAAGGTAGTCTGGCTGCTCGGCTTGCTGGACGAAAAAGAAAAGAAAAACTATGTAGACAGTGAAAACTCCCCACGTGATGTGCACATCAAATAAGGAAAAGAAGCCAAGTTGGTTATTGAGACTGTTTGACTCCCCACCACGAACAAACAGATTTCATTCATGACTTCGAATAAAGGGTAAGTTTCATGAGTTTGCTTCAGCAAGAAATGAAAGACATTTTCAGATCTAGCATGAGTAGTAGACTCATCCAAAACAATTTTTTGTGTTGTGGGGAAGTCATAGAAAAAAATGGGCAAAGAAAACGAAAGAAAAAATGAAGGCACATTGGCCCCAAAAGGCCGTAAATCCCCTCCACAGCTGAGCAGGAACAGAAAGGGCAGGTGGGTGTTTGGAGGGTTGTTAGAAGCACCCAGCTCAAGAACATAGCTGTGAGGAGTACTGTTGTTTACAATAGCGCGTCTAATGGTCACAAATTTGTGAGCGTACTTTACAGAATGTGCATGGAGTTTATCTGAAAGCTTGCTTGCTGATAATGGGCAACTTAGCTGAAGCAAAATGGCGCTTGTAATTGAACGTTCTGATCTAGCAAACAAGTGCAATGCATAAAACTCATTCTCAGCATTCAGGTAAGCTGACACAAACTTGCCCAATCCTAGGACGTCATCCTGGTTCATGAAGTTTCCAGTACAGTGATCCAGTACTTGGAGTGCTGGAACTGAGTACGCGGGCTTGCCAGATCCATAAAGGGGCAACCCAGAATAATGTGCTTTTTGCCTTGAACAGTGTGCCAATCACACTGCACGTTGCAACTTCTCGTTTGGGTTCTATTCCTAAAATGTTATTGGGTTTTCACTAGAAGTTAGTCACTGGAAGATAGGCGTAAGCATGAGATATGACATAATAATTTATCAGGATTCCCACATCCTGTCGCAGGCAGGTCTAGGTAGCATAGGCTTTCTTGTTCTGCATCCAATCATCCCACTAGCCTGGTATAGAGCCCAGAGGTGTGCTGACGTGTGTGTGGTACTCCCTCATGATCTTACTGGAAGCATGAGCCTAAGAAAAGAAAAGGAAAAAAAAGAAAAACTACTTGCAGAGAAAACTCTCCCTGCATCAATTAAGGAAAAGGAGACGCACTGGCTCCGAAGAGCCGTGAGTCCCCTCCACCACAAAGTTTTAGAACAAGAAGTGTTAATGGGGGGTCTGGAGGGTTACTGGAAGCATCCGGCTCCAGAACCTGGCTGTGAGAAATCTTGTTCTCAATGGCAAGCCTAGTGGTAACAAGTTTATGAGCATACTCGACAGAATGGGCATGCAGGTTGCGGGCAAGTTTAAGGCACGCTGTTGTTCAAGTCCCGGTTGTTTAAACTGGTTTAGGGTATGCTCTCTATAGCAGGTCCCACCAACACCCAGAAGGATGGTGTGAAGAGTCACTACTTTAGCATTAATAAGTTTGCAGTGGCCTGCGTGTTGCCGCTGTGCCGCCTCCAACTGTTGTCCAGGCCTCGTGTCTTCACAGCACTTGATCTCAATCAAGTGCACGTGGCGCTGGTTTGCATTTAGTTGGTGAGGCTGCCTCACACGGTTACTAACGCTGGTCCTCTGTGTGGGGCTGTTTCTGCTACGTAACGCTTAGTGTGAAGAGGAGGAAGAAGGAGAGGAAGAAGTGGGTTTGGCTTGATAAGGAGTAATCAGTATAGCATCTGGACGACAAGATTTGAATCTAGATCTCTTAGGGAAGTTACAGAGGGGGACAACTCCCCCATATCCCTGGACATGCTCTTTCCCGGTCCTGTTTTTCAAGTCTAAACATGCCAACCATTATAATTCCATAAAATATCATGTTTACCCAAAAATGATGAAAGTCGGAGGATTCCAGATCACTCTCCTGGCCTCAGACCACCCAAAAATGGCCCACAGCTCCACCTGAGGACAACTCATCACTCCCAAATTTTTGTGTTTGTGACCTCCATATACATTACTAACATCTTGCATAATCAAAAAAAGGAAAGAAGGAAGTCCAAAATTGACCTTTTTGGCACCCCTTCAAGGCTTGTGTTGAATTTCCTCCAAGGGAAATGGCTGGAATTCTGTGTCTCACCAACAACTGGGTCTTTTCACTCCATCCTTTTTGCAATGATATTATTCTGATCCGTAGACTCCAAATCAATAAAAATCACTCAATCTGGCGCAGTGGGTGGTCAGGAATGGAGGTTAGGTGGTCAAAAAGTAGGGGTCACGCCGCGGCCAATTTGGCAGGTGCCCCCAACTGGCTGTTTTCAAATCCTAGTGCCACAGAAAGACACAACAGGCTATAAAAAGAAACCAAGCTTGAAAACAGCCAGTTGGGGGGCACGTATGCGGGGGAGCATGCAAAAACACCTGTTTTTTGGGCCTCAGTCGCCCCCCTCTGGGAAAGTTACGTGGAAAGAGGTACGGGGGTATAATTCTGTTAGATGCATGTGCAGGGATTTGGAGGTTGTACTGAGTCAACCTATCATCTTTTCCTTCCATGTCTGTGTTAACCAAGCCTGCTCCCTTAAGGCTTTTGCTAAGAGCTTTGGTGATCATTCTTCCAGCAATTTTATGGCATTCAGTTTTCATGCTGGAGATGATTTGATTTTGGCAGCCTGAGAGCATGTGGAGAGCGCTGTCTAATTGGTGACAGTCTGGGAGAGGGCATAGTGCGTCAGTAAACCTTTTGAAGCAAACCGCATGTTTTTGGTTATAGAGGGTGCCAGTGCGATGTTGTAAGATGGTGCGCTTCATGGGTGTGGGTATACAAGACATGTTCCTAAAGGCATAGCTAATTTTCTTATTTAGGGTTTAGAATGTGTAGGGTCTCTTCTCAATAAAGGCGTGCCATCTCCATCAAACTGTCAATCAGAGCACCATGAAGGGTTCTGGCCTCTTTCCCATGGGCTGGGCCCAGTTCCGTGTGCTGCTTGGTCTGCCTACCCACTACATTCCTTTACTATCACATTATATAATTTAATTAGACTAGGTACTTTACTAATGACTTGCACGGTTACCATTTTGTCGGATGTGTGGTCAACCCCCCGCCCCGCCTGCCACGCCTGCCGTACCACGTACCAATACGGATACGGGTAAAGATGGTACGGAACGGCGTATCCGGGGGTCTGGTACGCGTACTGTGCAACTTAGGTAAGAGCGCGAGCTGTAGGAAAGAAAAAGTGTCACGAAGAAGGTTGCAAAGAAGTGTGCAACTGCAAGGAGTGCAGTTGGAGTTGCAACTCCCAATTGGTTGAAAGGTGGTTACATAGTGACTGGTGCTTGTGCTGGGTTCGATCCCCAGAGATATATATCCTCTAATATCTGGCATTGGGCCAAGGCACGTGCACAGTTACAGAAGAGCAGTCATAGCGCCCCTTGGGCTCTACCTTACAAAAAGAAAAGACCATGCAAGCCAGATGGCCCCGTGCGCATTGAAAGGTTCAAGGCTCTCTAGCTATTGAGGGTATCAACCAAGATAGACAGTAACAACATGAGATAGTTTGGCAAGACAAGCCCCGCGGGGCTCTCGGCCGAGAGCCAGCCGGAAAAGCTTTTAGCAAAAGCCCAACCAATTCAGGGGAGATAAAAATATCAATATAATCAGAGGCCAAGTTCCTTAAATCACGATTGCAAAGCTGGAAGCGTTTACGATTTCCACATTTTGTGGCGAGGACAGCCAGCTGTCAAGGAAAAAGCACCAGCCATAGGAAACTGATAATATTTTGAATAATTAATCGTTGGTTTTATTATCTTATTTCTTCTTTTTGTTGTTGTCACAGACACTTGACTTTTGCCAGGCAACAGGACGTACGGGCCAGACCGAAGGAGGGTGTGAGCATGGATGTTAGATTTCATAAGTCAATTGTGATTGGTAAGTGAGTGGTGCATGGTGGCCTGCCAACTTCTTGCATTGACTCATAGCGTGATGTTTGACCCTGCATGGAATTCCTTTCATCCATGATTTGCCTCCGTTTTATGCATCTGTACTTTTCTATCCATGCATGGATGGAATAATAAGTACTGGATGTATCACACACTTGCACGCACTTGCACACACACACACACACACACACACACACACACACACACACACACACACACACACACACACACACACACACACACACACACACACACACACACACACACACGCACGCACGCACACACACACACACTTGCACACACACATGTTCTCTCTTGTGCTCACACTTGTATGCAAAAGCCCTCAGGCATCAGTACTGGAGTTTTTCCCTGTATGATATATGTTGAGCCCAATGTTCAAGGTTTAGTGTGCAGCTTATTACTTGGGGCATCAGTAATGTATATTTTTGACCGGTATATGCAAAGTGTCTCATTTAAATGCACAGGAATGCAGCCATCTGGATTGATGACCTTAAGTCAGCGCTGATCTGTGTTCAGCACAAGGAGCGGCAGCATGATGCCATACAACCACCAGGCAGTGCTCGTTGCGGAGGTGAGGATGTGTACCATGATGCTCAAGCTCCCATGCAGGCAGCGTAATCCATTTTGTTGTCAGTGGAGTTGTCACAGGCTCACCATTCCATCAAGTTGCCCGTGCCTACTTCTCTTTCCCCACATGCAACTGCACTGTGCAGCACAAGCGTGCCATGGAGCTGGTGGCGCAGGAAAAGCATGCTGCCATGGAGATGTCTGCTGCTGCTGCCGCAAAGATGCAGCGAGTGGAGAGCGGCCTGCTTGCACTGGCAGAGAAAGAGCGTGAGCTACGGCTGCTGGTGGAGGCGTCCGAGGCCCAGGTGCCCTGTTGATGCTTTCGTTTTGACAGGAGGCATGGCAGTGTGTTCCGCTGTCAAGGTGCTTCCTTGATGGGAGTCTGCATGAGCAGCGGCAGACACACACACACACGTGCACGCGCACACACACACACACACACACACACACACACACACACACACACACACACACACACTAACATGTACGTGTGTGTTGGCCTCACAGGCCAATGTGATCAAGCACTTTTATGACCTGCTTTGTTGCGCGCGGAAACTGCGGACATGCATGCACAAAGTAGGATCTGAGCAGCAATTCATGCATTTTGACCCCTGCAGCTTGCTCAGCGGGAGCAGGGCGCGGCCCGCAAAGAAGACCAGCTCAGGGAACTGGAGCAGGAGGTGCAAGCTGTGACCTACCAGGGGGCAGCGCTTGTGAGCAGGGAGGAGACGCTGGCAAAGCGAGAAGCCGCGCTGGAGCGTGCACAGGAAGCACTTGTGCAGGAGGCACAGGTATGCTGCAGCAGCTGCAAGCGATGGGGAAGTAAACAGGCCCACACCTTAGGTGAAAATGCACACCAAAAAAGTTGGGCGGTCAGAGTGGACCCTGGCGTCCCGCCTCGACAGGACTAGGGTCCAATTGTCTTAGCTACAGCGATATGGCTTGGCCCAGGTATTCCGGTGCAAAGGCCCAGGCTGCTTTAAACTCAGGCGCTAGGTAGCTGGTAGGAAAGTAAGAGTTGTCCACCAGGTCTTGCGCATTGGTTCTGTGGCAGTTTCAATGCAGTGGCATTAAAATGCGTTGCGGTGATGTATGCTGCCGAAAGCTGGCATGGGCATTGTGCCACTTGGAGGCAGTTTGAAGGTGATTGTGTTGAGTGCCGGCCGTTCCTCAGCATTTCGACCCCATCTATCAGCCCAGCACCATCCACAGATCTGGCACCAACAAGCAGCACGATGGTGGCCCATGTGTGCATGGCTGTCCTTTGATCTGACTTGAAAGTCTCACTGTAATGCCATCGTGCTGCAGAAAACTGCAGCCTAGGTGCAGGCATTGCCCCAAAACAGATAAAATACAAGTTGTTCCAGGCGGTCTGTAATTGATGCTGTGAAAGGGGGAGGTGAAAGGTTGCGCATGGCAACCTCCATCCATGGTTCCAAATCCTTTCTCACATGTGCCTCAAACAAAAGTAGTATGTATGCCTTAAATCGCAGATGCCTGGCACCTGAAAAAGCAAGATCAAATAGGCAAAGACCCGCGTGAACGCTTAAGTTTTTGCTGCCATTGTAAAGGAAGAGCCAAGCAAGACAAGGTTGGAATTTTGCAGGATCCAGAAGCCAGGCATGCAGTCACTACCTTTCATCATTGTTATTGAAAGGTGCTTTTCACCATCGTAGAAAGTAGTAAGAAAGTTGAGCCAGCATGACTTTCTCATACTAGAACTCTAGAACTACTGTAGGGCAGCCATGGGTGCTTCTCATCGTTGACAATGGCTGAAGCCGCACTTAGAATTAAATAAAGGTTTTGTGCCCTGCTGCCAATGTCGCAGGAGATGGATGCCCGTCGCAACGCTGCTCGAGAGCAGATGGCAAAGCTGCATGAGGAGCGCCAGGCTCTACAGGAGCGCAAGGAAGGGGCGGGCAAGGAGCTGCACGTAAGTGCATTGCATCGTTGGTGCTGAGTACTGTGAATGCAAAACACTGTGTGTACAACGTGTTAGAGGTGTGTGCACTTAGAATCAGTGCATTGTGTGAGTGCAGCGCGCTGGAGGTGCATGTACTTTGGATCAGTGCACTTTGTGGGTGCAGTGCGCTGGAGGTGCATTGTCTTTGGATCAGTGCACTGTGTGGGTGTAGTGGGCAATGTGGGTGCAACTCTCATGTGTAATGTTGTGCTGAAGCCTGCTCATAATTGCACTTGCACTTGTTTAGAAGTGCACCATCCATTGATCGCTTGTTTGGGCCTCAACCGTGGTGCTGCTGACGCTCATGCCATTGGGTAAAGCAGGTCTGAGCATGCAAGCACACCATTAATTAGCACTCCATTCATCATTAATACTCGTGGGTCATCACCCAGGGCGTAAACACAGTGTGCGATGCAGGGAAGGAGGACAAACTTCAAAGCCGCGGCTTTGTGGGCTCCTCGGCCCTGCTACTTATTTTGCAAGGCCTAGAGCGACCGGCTGTCAACCATTTTGTGCAGAATCTTGGAATGCGTGTACTCCTCAACCACGTTTCAAACTGTGTTCATGCATGTCTAAATTGAGCAAAACCTGGCAAAGCAACAGGCAAGCTCAACAGAGCCATGATCTCAGGCTCGGGAGTTGCTGGGAGGACTTCCGAGTGCAGCCACAGATCCCAGACTGCAGCAACAGTGCCACATACCAACACAACCCAGCCATGTGCCTGTGAACACAAACGATTGATAGCTGGGGGGTTCGCGCTTGTGCACGTGCACACAGATGCACCCTTAACATGCACGCTTTTGTATTTGCATGCAGGAGAGGCAGGCCAAACTTGCCCTCCTAGAGGCACAACTAGCAGAGGCGCAGCAGCGGTGGGAGTCTGAGCGGCAGTGGCAGGCGGCGCAGGACAGGGAGCAGCGTGAAATTGTGCGTCGGTGTATGGGTAGGCCGGAGGAGTGATGGTGTATCTTTCATCATCCCATCATGATGGTGATGAGTCAGTTGGAGGTGCAGGCCTGCTACTGCAAAGGCACTGGCATGTCATGTGGGGTCCTTGCTGCGCATAAGAGAACATAACTTGAGCTGTGCATGTAGAGGAGCAGGAATGGCATTGTGCAGTTCTTTCTGGGCATAGCAAACCAATGCGGCTGCGTGCTGCGACCCAGGGCAAAGTGTGGCATGTGCTCCAGCGTCGCAGGGATTTCAACTGGAGTTTGGTTGCTGCACGGGCACGTGAGCCTTGCAGCATGGCATGAAAGAAGCTTTGCAGAATCTGGCTTGGCAGCATGTCGTAGGAGCTTTATTTGTGTGCACAGCACAGGCACAACAGCAGGTTTCCATTTGCAGAGCACAGAGGCAGCAGCGCCCTCTTGGCAATGTGTGAGCGAGTTGTCTTCTCGAAAGTGCCTTTACTGTGTGAATTCAAACTGTACTGGCGCTCTGCTGCTTTATGTCCAGCAGCGTAGTAAGCTGGCCCATCTCAACCTGTAGCAAGATGGCTGATCCTGCCTGCTCCAACCCCAAGGCAGGCCCGCTCTGTGAAGTTTGCCAGCTTCTTTTCGTTTGGAACTGTTGTCGGATTTGTTGTTTACAAGCAGTGCATGGAGCGGCACACACTTGTTAACCTCATGTTCGCAGGCTTTAGGTATAGGACTGTCCTTTGCAGGCAGCTATGAAGCTGCATCAAAATGATGACAGAGCTGTTGTTTGCAGGCAACATCTGAGCTGCATGCAAGTGTTGAAAGGATCGTGGCTATCCGGCAGCCGGCAATGGAGCTGCATGAACGTGTTGATTGAGCTGTGCTTGCAGGCAGCCATGGAGCTGCATGCTGCCCAGGAGGAGCTTGTGCGTGTTAGACGGTCCACTGCGCAATCCCATGCTGAAGGACGGGCAGCTGGCGAGCAGCTGACCCTCCTGTCCAACCAGGTGAGACAACAAAGGCAAGCTTTGGACGGTGGTGGTGGTGGTGGTGGTGGTGGTGCTGCTGCTTAGGGTGCCATCTTTGCATGTGAGCAGTTATAGGGGCTGTCCTGCTAGGTGTGGAGGCTGCTGGTGTCTTGAGCAGCCCTTTGCACACGTATTTGCCAATTGGTGCTCGCTAGTCGAGCAGATGAGGATGCTGCCGTGGTGCTGAATTTGTTTCTGCGTGACACGCAGCTGCCTTTTGAGCTGCCAAATCAGGTGTGGAGGCTACCAAGAGCTCTGCTGCTGAAAGAAGCTGCTGAAGTGCCCATAAGGACGGTAGGGGGCGCCTGTTACGGCAGGCGCCCCCCCCCCCTCCCGCCGCCCATCCAAGCAGCCTGTTCCGTCCAAGTGAAGTTGGTTGTACTCCTGCAACACCACCTCCAAGCCATTTATCCATGCTGCTTGCCACGGCCCAACAGCTGTCCATCTGTGCTGCCTGCCACGCAGCCCACACGCCAACCATGCTGCCTGCCTGATGCGTCTACAGGTGGTGGAGTTTCAGCATGCACTGATGTGACACTGACACAGATATGGCACTTATGCAGATGCAAGTGGAGAAGGTCCAGCTGGCACAAAGTGGCACTGTGTTGCACTAGCGCTGAAGTGGCACTGGCACTGATGCGGCTGCAGGTGGAGGCAGTCCAGCTGGCACTGACATAGCATTGATGTGACACTGGCACTGGCACTGATGCGGCTGCAGGTGGAGGCAGTCCAGCTGGCACTGACATAGCATTGATGTGACACTGGCACTGGCACTGATGCGGCTGCAGGTGGAGGCAGTCCAGCTGGCACTGACATAGCATTGATGTGACACTGGCACTGGCACTGATGCGGCTGCAGGTGGAGGCACTCCAGCTGGCACTGACATAGCATTGATGTGACACTGGCACTGGCACTGATGCGGCTGCAGGTGGAGGCAGTCCAGCTGGCACTGATGTGGCACTCATGCAGCACTGGCATTGGCATTGATGTGACACTGGCACTGGCACTGATGCGGCTGCAGGTGGAGGAAGACCAGTTGGCACTGATGTGGCTTTGATATGACGCTGGCACTGACACGGATGCGGCTGCAGGTGGAAGAGGTCCAGCTGGCACTGGAGCAGCTGGCTCAGGCCAAGGCCACAGCGATCATGGAGGCCAACGACGCGCAGCAGGCCTCGCAAGAGGCGCTGGCCTTCACAAATGAAAAGTTTGCAACCGTCCAGGTGGGCTCTGCAAGTGTGTGTGTATGTGTGTGTGTGCGCGTGCGTGTGTGTTGCTTGATGCTGGAAATGCTCAATTTGTTGTTTGTTTGTCATGCTTATGCTGCGTTTGCTTTGAGTGACACTCAGCGTAGGAATACAAATTATAGGATGTGCCCGCAAATCACGGGATGGCTGGAGTGGGTGCTCTCCTACTGCATCTTCTACTGCTGCTTCAAAGTTGATCTTGTCCCTACGTCCCTGTGATTCTGCTGCCCCTTCTCCTTAAGGAGTGGCTGCTGCTGCTGCCCCCGTCACTGCCGACATAGCAAGAGCACCCCTGAGCGCCGTGTTTGCAGGCTGAGTGCGAGCATTTGGTGAGCGAGGTGGAGAGGCTGTCGGAGGAGCGTGACGGCGTGCTGAGGCAGATCAGTGCAGCAAGGCTGGAGTGGGAGCGTGATCAAAAGGTGTGTGCGTGCGTGCGTGCGTGCGCCAGTGTTGTGTGTATGTTTGGGGGAAAAGGGTGTGCACTCATGCAATCACGTGACTCGATATGGTAAGCAGCAAACAGCCCTGACTTTCCCTCCTTGTTTGGCCAGATCAGTGTTCCTTTTTTCCAGCTCGCACAGCAGAGGTCATCCTAGTTTAACCAGGATCGCAGCAAAGCCCTGTACCTTTTCTTGGCGGCTAGCCTCCTAGCCTCCGCTATCGTGTCACAATTCTCTACCAGCAATTTGTTGTGCATTCAAACATTAATCCCTCACATATTCACTTGGTTGCGCTCAATGCTCACAACAGAGGCACAAGCTAGTGTGCATTATGCATGTAAATCAACTTGAGAATTAGCAAATGCTTGGAAATTCCCATTGTGATTCCACTTCCTGTGCATCCGCGCAGTTCTTGGCAGATGTGATTGATTCTTTATTCATGCAGGCTGACATTGAGGCCTTGTTAAACGAGCAGCAGCGCCTGCGGCTAGAAGATGAGCGCCATCGCAGTGAGGTAGCGCTCCTGGCAGCGCAGGTATGCAACCATGCAAAAAAGAAGTAGATACTGCTTTCGCAGCGCAGCGCACCTCACATCCATTAACAAAGGAAGGTAGCACACACACTCGTTTTTGACACTTGGACTGCCAGGATCAAATGATTAAACTTTCAATTGTGCTGGCTCAGTTTTTTTGTCTATCCCCTTGTCAGGGGAATGCGGATGATGGACAGCTTAGCATGCACACTATCAGTAACACATCAACATGCTTAGATCTGTGTTTGATCCCTGCAAGGCTAGCAGTGGGCGCATCCATGGATGCTCCAGTGTGCTCTTGCACAGACCAATGTAAGACCCTGCGACTGACCGTTACATTCTACCACCGGGAATACACATTGTATGCAATCCCTGCTGCATTTTGCTCATGCGGCTTGCAGTGGCAGGGGTTGCCTGACATGTCACCCTGGAGTTGTGCTACACTTCATGCCTCTGGGAATACACACTGTGCAATACCTGCTGCATTTTGTTCTTGCAGCAGGCTCTCAGAAACTGGTTTTGTCTACCCTGACACGAGTGCCACGCGTATGCCACCCGCAGTCTGGAGAGCCAATTCCATGTATAGGTTCACCCCATCACTGGTCTGCATACAGCACATAACACACTTGCATTGCAAATCCCACGAGAATGCCATCCTAATAGTGTGCTTTTCCGCACACATTGTCCCTGCTGCGTTTGGTTTGTGCAGCTTTCAGTGGCAAGGGAGGCCAGGCATGTCTTGTCCTTGCCTCATGTTGCCTTTGCTGAAGACCCGGTCTGCCACATTCTGTGCACTTGAATGTGATGAATGGAGCTTTGCTGTGATGCTTGTAGCATGAGGAGCGCGTGCAAGAGCTGCAGCAGTGGCGCCTGGCTGAGGAGGAGAAGCTGGCGCGCAGGCAAGCGCAGGTGGACAGTGATGAAGCCAGGTATGATGCAGCGCTCTGCAGAGTGCGTCTTCACCGGCTGTGCATGCACAGGCAAGGCAGCTGTGCAGCCTTCCAAGCAATCAGGCATGAGAGGGATGTGCCGCTCCGGGAGCGGGGCCCTATGGCTATTTTTGGTGATAGCAGGCTGAAGCTGATCAGGCGTGTGCGCTGCCCAACAAGCAGCAGCCCTCCTGAAGGCATTGTTTGGTGATTGTAGGCTGAAGGTCATCAGGCGTGTGTGCTACCCAACAAGCAGCAGCCCTCCTGAAGGCGCTTTTTGGTGATCACATGCCGAAGCAGCTCAAGCATACATTTACCCCTGAAGCAAAAATCATCTTGTTGTGTTGCCCCTGCTGGCGTCCCTGGCCTCCTTTCGCCCACCTTTTGACGATCCTGACCACAAACTTGCCAAACCTCCTGTCCTCCAGGTTAAATGCTCTGAGCCCAGAGCTCCAAGCACGTGAGAAGGAGGTCAACTCACTGCGTGAGCGCGTGCGGGCGGAGCTGGATGCTGCAAGGAGTTTGGCTGCCAATGCAGCCGCGGATCGTGCACAGGTAGGGCCTGCCCTGTAGCCATCTCGTCAACACATGCATGCATGCAGCAGCCTATGTGCCAGACAGGCTGCTTGCAGAGAGCCATCCTGGTGGCTCAGTTACGCGCACAGCAGAGTTTGACATGCCTGGGTTGCGCAAGTAGCCTGATGGGTATATTATTATGGGAGTGTTAGGGTTGCGCGCGCTCTTCATCTAGACGAGGGAGCACATGTTCTTTTGCATTTCAACACGGCGAGTGGGACGAGTATCGAAATCTGGTTACTGCAGGCTTGTGCATTGCAACTCTGTGCCTTTGCCAAGTCAACATCCTGTTGAAAGTTGAGCGCTTTAAGCTCCAAGCTTCTGGACAAAATGGATGTGATTTCTTTCCAACAAACCTTTTTTTGTGCGCATCAGAAATACATCCTCACACAACACCACAATGTGCATATGTAGCTGGATGTACGTGAGCAAGAGGTTGGACAGCGCGAAAGGGAAGCACAGGACCTGTTAACCAAAACCCAAGCAGAGGGGCAGCGGAAGCTGAAGGTGTGTGTGTGTGTGTGTGTGTGTGTGTGTGTGTGTGTGTGTGTGTGTGTGTGTGTGTGTGTGTGTGTGTGTGAGCACACGTGCTTATGTATGTTTGCGCCCAACCTTCATGCAAGGCCAATGCTCGTGATTCTGCCAAGTCCCCTTTGGATCCAACTGATAACATAAAGCAAGCCGCAACTTCCATCATACTACACAGCCCTCAACTGAAGGCCTCATTCTTTTTACGTTGATTAAATATTTGGATTTTGTTTACCAAGTTGGCGCTTCTCATTTTCTGAATTTGTTGTTTGGGACAAGAACGCTTTGATAGATTGCAAGTAAGCCTCTGGAGGTCACACCAGCAATTGTGCAACACGCAAGCAACTTGCATTTACATTCACTCGGTGCGGATGCCAAACGCCTGCAAAGTCTACAATCCCTGTGATGCTGCAAATGTTGCTGCTGCAAGCGTTGCTCACCCATTCAGCCCCTCTTGAAAAACAAGCATGAGACAAACATGTAACACATTTGTATAGGAACGTGAAGCCCTTTTAACAGAGTGGCAGCAGCGCCTGGAGAGCCAACAAAACGACATGGTGGCTGCTCAGAATGAGCTGCAGCTGGGTCAGCAGAAGAGCAGCATGGAGAATGAGCTGCGTGCGAGGTAGGAATTTCCTGCTTTTGGGTATTCGGTTTTTGAGAATACCTATCTTTGCGGCCAGATTGTGGCGCAAAGAAGAGAAAGACAAAATGCGTATGCAGTAGAATCGCTCCCTATTTCATTAAGGGAAAGAGGATGTCAATGGAAGAAGCACTGTATACCTCCTTCACCACAATGGAAGAGCTGGGGGGCTGCTAATTAGTCTTTTTAGAATAGAGTGGAGTGGACGTGCAATTAAAGACAGCCTATGTCTTTCTGAGATCCATCTGTTTGTTGATATGGCTAGCATGCTTCAAATCTCCCATGCCAGTAGCTGTTGAGAAAATGCAGCTGCTGAGAAAATGCCGGTCAGGCATACTAATTTCAATTTCAATGTACACATTCTCTCGTTTACCAACCCCCTTTAAGTCAAATCTGGTACAAGTTTGTCCTTACAAAGCCTTCCTCCCATGGCTTGAGCATTTCTCAGGAGCTCGCAGGTGAGTTTGGGCTCCTGCTTACCTGACTAAAGGTCAATTCCGACTGTAGACTTGCTTGTCTGAGGTTGGTTCCCTATGTGGATTCTTGATCTCTCATGGGCTTGGGATCCTGCTTGCCTGATGAAGGTTGACTCCTACTGTAAACAGCAACAGTCGTCTGGTTGAAGGCTGATGCCAATGTGAACTTGTGACCACATGAGCTCAGGCTCCTGCTTGCCTGGCTGGAAATCGATTCCGACTGTAGGCTTGCCTGGTCAAAGGCTGATTCCCAACGTAAATTTGTGATCTCATCAGGTGAGTTCCTGCTTGCCTAGCTGGTTGTCAATTCCCACTGTAGCCTGGCCTGGTCGACGGCTGACTCCCAATGAGGACTTCTGATCTCTTGAGCTTGGGCTCCTACTTGCCCCTGCAAGCATGCATGCTGTGCTCAGCAACTTGCAGGCAGCTCTAGCACCTGCTTGCCTGTGCAGACATGCATGTTGTATTGCCTTGGCTGTGCCCTCAGGGAGCTGGAAGTGGCAGGGCGGGAGCTGACTGGCCGGGTACGTGCTTTTGATGCCGCAGAAGCACAGGGTGCGAAGGTGAGTGCCTACACCAAACTGCTGCAGTGCACGCTGGCATTGGTTTGAGGCATGCTTTTGTTGCCGCAAAGGCACGGGCTTCAAAAGTGAGTGTCTGCCTGCAATGCTGCAGTGATCGCTGCTTTTGGTTCAAGGCATGTTTTTGATGCCGCAAAGGCACAGGCTGCAAAGGTGAGTGTCTGCTCAAAATGCTGCAGTGAATGCTGCCATTGGTTTGGGGCGTGCCCTTTTTGCTGCTGAGGCGCAGGCCGCAAAGGCTGGTACAGTGGGTGCCAAGCTGTTCCTAGAGGTGAGATCATGCTGCTTTGCTCACCTTCATCCTTCTTAAGGGCTTGGATATTGGTGCTGCGTGAGCATGGGCTGCAGAGGCAGGTACCCTGACAGATTTCCAGGCATGCTGGCAGTGTCTGGGGGCGCCCAGGTTTGTTGTGTTCCTACAGGTGCAGGCTGGAGAGTTGAGGGCAAGCATTTGCTTGCTGCCGTGTCAGCATAGGTTGAGAGCCTTGCAGGCCACAAGGAAGCAAGGTATCATTGATGGCCGCTATGCAAACAAGGCATTGGGCATGTTTTACAGAGGTCACCAAAGAGCTTAATTCTACCAATGGCTGCTGGTGCTTGGGAATTGTTTTATAGAGGCCACTGCAGAGCCCAGCATCATCCATGGCCGCTGTATGAAGGAGGCATTGGGCATGTTTTACAGAGGTCACTAAGGTGCTTGGTACTATCAATGGCCGCTGTGTGAAAGAGGCATTGAGCAGCATTATTGCATGGTGGCCACTAAAGAGGTCAACACCATCAATGGCTGTATATACATGAGGCGTTACTCATTGTGGATTGCACTTCAAATGCAGCCCAGAGCCATGTATGCCCCCCAGACATACTTGATGCTTGCACTGCATGCTGGAAACCCGTCTTCTGTGCTCCCTTGCATGCACACCTGATGAGCATTGCTGGCGGACAGTCTCCACACCCTCCTCAATGCTTTGCCTGGCACTTGCACCCAATTGGCATTGTGTGCCAGCGGTCAGCTTCAAGGCCGTCAATACCAGTACCAGGTGGTAGGCGGTTATAGTGTCGTTATCCCTGACCTTAACCCAAGACTGCCAGTGCAAGGAGCTTGGCCTGATGGGCACCTCATGAGCTATTATTCCTGATTTTGACCCGCAGGACCGCCAGCGCAAGGAGCTCAGCCTCACAGGGCTGGAGGCACAGCTGAAGACGCAGCAGGCAGCGCTTGACAGGCTGGAGCAAGAGCTACATGAGCAGCAGCGGAAGATTGAGCTGGAGACCAAGGTGCTGGCCCATCACAGCACACATTTGCGCATCACAGGATGCACTCGCTCATCATCAAACACAAATCCATGGTCACCAAAAGACACGCTCGCTCATCAAGAAGGACACCACCATGCTCATCATAGGACACTAGGATTCTTTAGCATGCAAGGACTCTGTGCGCATTGGTTTCGGAGGCTGTCCTCTGACACGTGATGGACCTCTGAATGCAATTGTTGTCATGTCCTGTGAGCGATGCAGTGCAGGCAAGCAAATTGTAGGAGGCACAGGATGCAAATTCGTATCACCTGATCTTGCTCAACTGCTGAGAGGAGGAAGAGCGACATGCAAGCCCCAAAGTGCATCATGCCTTGCAAGCTCGTTGATTACTTAACCACACACCTGCAGCAATTTTGGCCCTGAGGATGTGGGAAAGGGGAAAAAGCAATGAATAAATTAGAGTTGAAATAGGTTTGCTACGCACGGCTGCGCGCTTCGGCTCTCTCCTCAGCACACAGGCTTGTGCAGCCTGCCTCATTCATCCCAGAGTACTTGTTGAACCCCTGTTCCGCACAATCCCTGGCCATCAGCCGCTGAGAGGCCTCCCGCATGCACACAGCCCCTGGCACACCATGGCTTTGGATGTTGGTTTCAACCCCTGCTTGTTGCCCCCTGCTTGTCCCCATACAGTCCCTGGCCATCAGCCGCCAAGAGGCCTCCCGCATGCACACAGCCCCTGGCACACCATGGCTTTGGCTGTTGGTTTCAACCCCTGCTTGTTGCCCCCTGCTTGTCCCCACACAGTCCCTGGCCATCAGCCGCCAAGAGGCGTCCCGCATGCACAGCGAAGCCCGGCAAGCGCAGGCTGAGGCAGAGGAAGCTCGTGCGGAGGCAGCATCGGTGCTGGCACGCGCGGAGGCCCGCGACCGGCGCAGCAGGGAAGCGGGGGAGGCGGCAGAGGCAGCCAGCAAGGCGGCGGCAGCTCAACAGGCGCAGCTGCAGGCTGCCCTGGCGGTGGGTGTTTGGTTAAGTGCATCTGTGTGTGACGGGAGGAGTGTGTGGATTAGGAAGTTGGCAGTGAAGGCCGCAAAACTAGTTCTAGGGCGTTGTTGCTGCTGGCTCATGCAGAGGCCTGCGACCAGTGCAGTAGAGAAGCAGAGGAGGTGGGGGAGGCACCAGCAAGGCTGCGCCAACGCAACAGGCGCAGCTGCAGGCCGCCCTGGCGGTGAGCGTTGGGTTGAGTGCACATGTGTGCTTAGATAAGTTCGTGATAGGTGCAGTGTGTGCGGGAGAGAGGATGGGCTGGTGAGACCATAGGGCTTTTTGGGGTGACATAACTGCTCACTAATGAAGAGGCCTGTGAGTGGTGTAACATGACTGAGGGGGGGAGGGGGGAAAGGGAGAAGAGTGAGTCAGCGTGGCTGCAGCTGCGCAACAGGTACAGCTGAAGACTGCTCTGTGAGGCCAAATGTCAAAGCCTGTGCAGGCATGTGGTTTAGGGGTGTTCCATGCAGGAGACTGAAGTCTTTTTGCAATATACTCGAACATGGGCATGGGTACCATAAGCTGCCAAGTGCTACGTGTACCAGCCGATACCATGAAGCCAATTTCATGAAGCAATTTCATGAAGCAATGTCATGAAGCTGCCAAGTGCTGTGGCCACCATGAAGTGGCCTAATGCTATTTTCAAGCATCACTGGCTGATCTATTTTGGCTTTGTGATTGCCCCGTAGAGGTGACAACTGATGAACCACGATGCCATTGTTATGGCTCAAATGGGGGGCACAAAATCGAGAGGAAGTATTCAGGTAGCAATAAGCGCACACAAATGGCAGGCGGCCTGCAGCCGCATATGCGGTCCTGTGCCTGGGGTTTCCTTTAAAAGGCTCTTGATTGAAAATGCCCATAGGGGACTACGTGCTGTGAATCTGGATGCCCTTCTTGACAAGGTGCTGTGGCGACAAGTGCATCGTCAATAAAGACTCTTCTGTTAATTTGAATGCCCTCTCACGAGAGATGTTTAGGCCAGACGTGCATCATCAATGGAGGCTCTCCTCATTTTTGTGCAGTCCGCAAAGGAGAAGGAGGCTGCGAGCTTGGAGCGGGATCGTGCAGCGCAGCAAGCAAGCGCAGCTGCCTCAGCTGCAAGCGCACAGCAGGCCCAGGCAAGTGCGCAGAAAGGAAACGAAAGAAGAGATTGGTATAGACTATGCTACCCAAAAGGCCTTATGCATTTAGGAAAGGCTCCTTGAATAGCAAGCGAGCAAGGGTCTCACTAAAGGCCATTAAATCTTAATTAGGCACAATGCGCGTGTGTGTCACTTGCATGTCACGTTGAAAGCTTGTGACCCCTTCAATGCTTGCTGTTTGTGGAGCAGCGTGAGGCTGGGCTCTGACTTTGAACAGTTCTTTTTGCTTCTTATAATTAATTAACATTGCTTTTTGCGTGGGGATTGTTTAAAAGCATAGGTTGCATCAAGCACACATGCATGCACACACAAACTCATACACACACACAGGCGCACACACACACACAGGCACACACACACACACACACACACACACAGGCACACACACACACACACACTCTTGCATGCGTTTGGTCACACGCATGCTCAAGGACGCATCCCCGCCCCCCCCCTCCCAAACACAATGCGCGAATGCCAGTCAACGATGCACATGTGTCACTGCAGGAGGCAGCACGCCTGAAGCAGCTTGCTGATGCAGCAAGTGAGATGCAGGCAGCAGCACAGAAAGCATCAGAAGCTGCGGCTAAAGATAGAAAGGCAGCAGAGGCAGCACGCAAGGTGTGTGCATGTGTGTATGTGCATGTGTGTGTATGTGTATGTCCATATGTATGTTTGCGCACATGAGCGTCGTTTGTGTGTTGCATGCGCTGAACAGCATCGAGGAGTCCTTTGAAATTTGCAGACAAAATGCAAGAGGATTTGCTTTTTTGCTGGCTGCTGCGTTGGGTCCACTTTGCCTGGGTTCTGCATTCAATTTGTGCACGCAGGCGCTGGGCAGCATCAAAGCATGCCAGGAGTCTTGTGAGGTCAAAGCCCTAGGTGGCCAGCTTCTTTTGTGGCTGCTGGACACTCTTGTCTGTTCTCAACTTGTGCACGCAGGTGCTGAGCAGCATCGTGGCATTTCTCGTTTCCATGAGGTCAAAGCCCTGGATGGCTGGCTTCTTAGGTGGCTGCTGCATCAAGCACACGCTGTTGTCTGTATCCAACTTGCGCACGCAGGTGCTGAGCAGCATTGTGGTATCACTGGAGTCTCAGGATACCAAAGCCCAGGATGGCTGGCTTTTCTTGTGGCTGCGGAATCAAGTACACATCATTGTCGGCATCCATCTCGTGTGCACAGGTGCTGAGCAGCATTGAGGCGTCCCTGGAATCGCGCGAAGCCAAGGTCCTGGAGGGCTGGCACACTCTGCAGCAGCAGACGGCCGCACTGAAGGGACTTGCTGCAGCAGGAGGAAATGGTGGGGGAGGCGGCTCTCGCAGGAGCACAGGCAGCTCCATCAACAGTGTGAGGGCTGCGCAGGGTGGCAACAAAGTGCCGTTGGCAGACCAGGAGGCTGTGGCCCAGGAGCTGCAAGAAATCGAGGACCTGCTGGTGAGTGGCTGCAGCGGAGAGGGGTGGCTGCTGGTGAGTGTCTGCTGCTCAGACAGGTGGTTGCTGGTGAGTGGCTGCTGCTCAAACGGGTGGTTACTAGTGAGTGGCTGCTGCCTAATGGGGCGGCTGCTCGTGAGTGGTTGCTGGAGAGTGGCTGCTGCCCAAAGAGGTGGCTGCTCGTGAGTGGTTGCTGGTGAGTGTCTGTTGCCCAGAGGGGTAACTGCTGCCAAAGAGGGCGTCTACAGGGAAGCAAGGACCTCCGCCATTGAGTGGCTGTGGCAAACAGCGTTAGCAGTGGGTTAACAAGGCCACTGCTGATAGAGGTTGTAACTGCAACAGGGAGAGATCTATGCAGGAAGAACTGCTTTGGTGTGGAGGCAGCGCCCAAGAGCTGCACTGCAACAAAAGGGGGCAGTTGTGGACAGACGGATGGAGGTCACCCCTGCTGGAGGCTGATCTCCTGCTCAAGAGCTTGCACTTGGGAAAAAATAGTATAAAAGTATCATCAATTACACAGGCGTTACACATGGACAAACATGGTCAAAGCCAATGTGCAGGTCAAGCTTTGTTGCCATCTTATCCACGCAGAGCCTCATCACAGGCTCCTTCAGCCCTCATTTCCTTGACCTGATTGCTCACTGCCGACCAGCAAAGTATGGGCACGCATTCGAGAATGACAAGACAGTCACGCATTCAGATTGTGGCGTTTGCACTACTAACCCGCTGCCTGCCTTTTGCCCCACCTCGCAGCACTCCCTTGCTGCCTGCCTTTTGCCCTGCCTTGCAACACTCACCAGCTGCCTGCCTTTTGTCGTACCTTAAAACGCTCTGCCTGTCTTCTGCCTTGCCTTGCAGGCGCCCCCCTCTCCCTCCCTGCTGTCCCCCTCCACCGCAGGAGCTGCCTGGAAGATGCCCACCATCACGTTGCTGGATTCCTCCACAGACCCTGAGGCAACAGCAGTGGCGTTGGAGCGTCGCCGCAATGCCCTCATGGTGCGTTCTTGCCAGCCTAAAGGAAAAGATGGGAAAAAACCACACAGCAGAAAGCAATGCAAATGGAAGTGCCATGCACCTACTTACACAGTGTGCAGGTCTTCCCAGTACTCAAACTTAAGAAAAAACTTTGCAAAAGGCTACTCGGAATGATTAGGAATGGTACCTGCAGCCTTGATACCTTAACCCTGGATCTGATCTGAGAAAGCTCATCTATGATTTTGCTAACCCCGGATTTGAAGGGACAAGATCACAAATATTTGTTTGTGAGCGCACCTGTGCTCATTGCCCATGGGCGCCTGTCTCTTAGTGCCCATCTCTCAATTCCTGTAAAGGCACAGACGCATGAGCAGGCAGATGTGCAGTTTGACCTTGCATGGCTTGAGTATAGTTGCAGGCAGAACAGGGCAAGCACCTAGCAGGCTGCTGCTGCTGCTGCTGCTGCTGCTGCTGCTGCTACGCAGTTCTACTATATGCACTGAACAACACCGCTGCTCTGCACACCAGCATGCATGCATACATGACCGCTTGCCGCCGCATGTTCCCTTGTCCAGGAGCGGGAGGGTAGCGTGCAGCAGTGGGCCGTGTCTCTGCAGGCGGCCGCAGCTCGAGCAGCATCTTTCATGCAGCGTGCCCAACAGTGCCAGGTGAATGTTTGTGTTGGGTATGAGGCACACAGGCACCTCGCATTTCTGCACTGCCCCATTGGTATTGCATGATGTGCATGCCCTGCTGTGCAAAACGCCTTCTGCTTGTGTCTGGCTTGAAAACGATGCGGCCACACAGTGTGAGCTGTGTGTAGCTGTATCAGCTAGCACCAGGACACAAAGTGTTGGTGCAAAATAAAAATCTGTTCAGGGACAGGGGGTAGCAAGAGGGAGGCTGGTGAAGCCCTCGTCCTCTGCTCCGTACAGGACCTGCTCATCCCAAGCTCTGCAGCACATCTCCAAATGCATGTGTGTAGATATGTGCCTCCTGTGATCTGTAACATATCTCACCCTCTCTTCCCGCACAACCTGTCCTGGCTTTTGTACCCTGTCTGGGAAACCAAGTTCAGCTGCAACCCTTTTGCATTCCTTGCGCATACAGGCAAACACATGGCGAATGCAAGCGAACGCACGTCAGGGTCCGCTCCCACCCTTTTTTGTGTTTCTGGCAAATGCAGGCTGAGGGCCGTGACCTTGTGGCGCGAGGATCTCAAGACGTCAGTGCCTCTGCTGCGCAGCGGGCACAGCTGGAGGCCCTGAGCCGAGAGCTGGTGGCAGAGCAGCAGCACCTCGTCAAGGTGGCCTCACAGTGTCAGGTGAGGTGCGCTTCATCAGGGAGGTGTCAGTCACAGGGCGCCGTGTGTTTCAGGTGTCTAAGTCAGATGAGGGGCACCTCGTCATGGTGTCAGTTACAGTGTGTCTGTCACAGATGTCTGACACAGTGTCAGATGGGGGGCACCTTGTCTAGGTGGCCTCCAATGTCAGGTGAGGCTTGGGGTGCAGTCACTTCATTTAGACAGATGGAGGTCAGAGTGCCGTTGATGCAGTCATCTGATTTTAAAAGCAAGTGCGTTCACCGTGTCAGGTAAGGGCTTGTGCCGCAGTCGCTCGACTTGGACAGCTGGTGGTCTCAGAGTGCAGCTGACTGTTGCAGCTGGGCTTGTGGTGCAGTCACTCAACCTATACAGCTGGTGGCCCCAGGTGCAGCGATGCTGCCATTCAACTGTTGCAGCTGGGCTTGAGATGCAGCTGAATTTGGCAGCTGCACAGCTGCCCTGTCAACAAGTTGGTGCTCCCTGCTCTGGGGATTCCCACAGGTGTAAACTGCCCTGAACTGAAGTTGCTCCTCTCTGTTTCTCCTACACGTGTTCATCCCATTCCTCTGTGTACCAATGTGTCGCCACAATTGTTGCAAAAGATATTGCCAGGAGGCGGTGAAGATCGGTTGAACACAAACCACACTTCTATCAGCATTTTCCTTCAATGTCTGTGCCGGTTGCAGGTGCAAGGCGAGCTACTGGAAGAAAGCTTCAGGATCTCTCTCTCTCTCTCTCTCTCTCTCTCTCTCTCTCTCTCTCCCTTGCTCCCAAGTGCAGCAAGCTCCAGGGGACAACCTTAACTTCTTTCCTGTATCTTCCTCTTACGGGAAAGAGGAAAGCTGCAGGATGCAGGAGACGAGCCTCCACTCTCCTTTTTCCTCCTTTTTCACTCTGTATTGCAACACAGCAAGCTGGAGGCCGACCTTGATCTTCCCTCCATTGTTGTTTTCCTGTTTCCATCTCTCGCAGGAGCGTAGCAAGCTGCTGGAGGCTGAAGACAAGCGGCTGGCAGCGTGGGCAGCCCAGCTGTCTGCTCAGAAGCAGGCAGACGCAGAGGCGCAAGCAATGCAGCACAAAGCACATGAAGAGGCTGTGGCAGCCCAGCAGCGCAGGTAACAGGCTACGACAGCTATGGCAGGCTATGGCAGCTAGCTTAAGCATTAAGCATTAACTTAGCTTAAGATTCTTAACTTGGCTTAAGCATTAAGCAGTAGCTCTTAATGCTAGGCAAGAGGCTAGGCAACAGGCCAGGCAGCTCAAGAGGCCCATGAGGCTGTGGCAGCCCAGCAGCGCAGGTCTGCAAACATAATGGCTGAGGAAGTGGGGGCCTGCTTGCGCATTGAAGTGCCTGCATGACATGCACACAAAGCAGCTCCTCATATATATATCTGCCTTTGCTTATAATTATTAATAATACTATTATTAAGCATGCACACAATTTAAGCACACCTGGAAAAATCAGCCGCTTAAATGGGTCTGCCTACACTTATAATGAGCATGCGCACAATTTAAGCCATGTCTGTGACACACACCTGAAGTGCTGCAACACTGTTCCATGAGTCCTCAATCCAAAGACTCCGGTGCATGCCTGCAGTACCTGCTTCACTGTTTGAAAGAAAGAAGGATGTGCTGATGCTCGTTCTGGTGGTGCAGTGCTGCGGAATCAGCTGCTGCCCAGCAGCGGGAGATTGCGGCGGCACGGCTGCAGGCAGAGCAGCAGCAAGCGTCGGCAGATGTTGCTTTGAAGGCGCTGCAACAGGAGCGCAGCATAGCAGAAGAGCAGGTAAGCGTTTGAGTTGCTTTCCTTAAACTTACGATTGTGGGACGGCCTTTGGCCGCACCTAAAGGCGACATCCCTCCGGGATGCAACCTCGAAGAGGTTGCCAGCTTTAATTGTAGAAACCTTGTAAAGCATGGAAACCTTTGCTGTTAGAATGGTGCTATTGCAGAAGCGACTCCTAAAGGATCAGTTTGGGTCCTGCTCTGCAGCAAGTGAGAACAAGCTGCTCACTTGTTGCACGTGTTTTATGCTTTGGGGTTGGTGCTTCTTTTTGTTTGCCTGTCAGAAGGTGCGCTTCTGTTCACTGTTTCCAAATCACATGATCCAATGTGCCTTAACCAGATGCTCTTGGCATCCAGGGGCACACTTAGGTTTGAACTCATGTCAAAAGCACAAGGTTTCACTGGGCAGCTGCTCTGCAGCTGCACACTCTTGCATAACAAATGAGGGGGTTGTCAGTAAACCAGATTAACGCAAAAGTTGTTTCCTTTGCTTTCTAATTGCTGGAGTCACACCAATGCCTGTTGCAAAATTGGTTGCCCCTTATGACTGCCTGCACCTGCAGGCTGCTCAGAGGCAGGCCATGTTGGAGGAGCAGGCAGCACGGTTGACCAGCAGGCGTGAAGAGGTGCAGCGCGAGGAGCAGGAGTTGCAGACCATCCGGCAGCAGGTGATTGAAGCTGGTCTAGAAGTAAAAGATAAGGATGACAGTTCGCAGACCATGCGGCAGGTGAATGAGGTCTGGACTGTAGGTTGATCAGCAGCATGTGGACGTTCCCCTCAAAGGCAACGCTGTAGTTTAAGTGATCAAAGCCCATGGTGCGGAACTAGGAGCAGAGGCGAAGGACGTATGGATTGTGGATTAAGAGGCAACTGATAAACGCCTCTTTTGTGGTTGTGGGTGTCCTGGCGGGCAAGGTTGTCAGTGGTGAGAGGAATGGATATGGCAGGCAGGAGCAGAGAACTCCGATAACCTAATAAGTTGAATCCTAACTGGTGTGTGAGCGCATGCAGTGGCCTCACCTCAATAAGATGCCTGACCTCTGCCCTTAATAAGTTTTGTGCTACTCCCATTGGGTCCTGTGCCTCCTCCAAAGAGCCCTCTGTCTTGCAGACAGGACCCCTCACCACTCTCAGTCAGATCTATGACCAAATGTTGCCTCTAAACTAGGTGGGGGCGTGCTGACGCTGCACAGCATGTTGTTGGTTCTGGGCATTAATTTAGTGGGGTGTGTGTCACTGCATGCAAAGCCTTAAAGTTCACCGCACACGTGGATCCTTTTGCAACAAGGTGCAGGTCCAGCAGCGAGTTCTAGCTCTGTTCTCATACATGAGGACACATCTCAGGTACATATCAGGAACTTCGGGTTTGCGTCTGAAATGTATGTTTGTGTACAGGTGCGGGCGCAGCAGCGAGAGCTGCAGGCAATGGAGGAGGTTGCCCAGCAGGTGCTGGAGCAGCGGGAGAAGGTGGAGGTGGCTCAGAAGGAGGTGAGGTGGCTGTGAAACAAGGCCAGGGAGCAGCGCAGGGCGTTGTGGGTGTCTATCCGATGACTCGGCTAGAATTGAAAGGGTTTGGCAGTCTTTTAATGACTTTTTTGCAAGCACTCCCTTGAACCTCACCGAGTGCGATGTGTAAGGGTCCACTGCACTGAACTTTGGTGCGTCTTTGGTGCATAGCAGTTTAAGCACCTTGGAACTCCAGATGTGCAGATGATGCCCATTCCTAGTTGCTAGGAACATGCATAGGCATGACCTACTACATTAAAGCATCTTATTGTCAATGGCACTGTGTTTGCAGGTGGCTGAGCAGCATGCGCAGCTGGAGGCCAAATCACGTGATCTGGAGGCTCTAGGAGAGTCCCTTAACAAACGTATGCAGGACTTGTTGGCAAAGGAGTCTGCTGTGAATGAGCTGGAGTCCAGGTAAGGATCGCAGCTTGCCTTTGCTTGCAGGTCTTGTGCAGATGCTGACGCATGCTGCCGCGTGGTGTGTTTTCTTAACTGAAATGTTGATCTGCGTGCCCTGCTTCCTCCCAGGCCCCTTGTGCTTACTCAACTGCTTGCCCTTCAGTTTCTCACCCTGTTGGGGCTGTAGCCATCTTGCCTCTTCTCCCAGTTCCAGTGCTGGCTCTGGATACTGTGGCCAGGCCTCACTGCCACTGCTTGCCCCTCTTGCCTGCAGCCTGTTCGCCCTTAAGAAACCAGAGCCCGCTCTTTCGATGGCGTGACCCTTTTGCTGCTCTGCAGCGCGGCAGACAATTGTGTCCAATTGTCCTGGCTTCCATTGCATGCATCCGCCCTTCATGCCTGCAGCTAAGCTGAGACGCATGCATACCTGTGCCAACTCTTCATGCCTGCACTTTGGTGGAGGCACAAGTATGCCGGTGTCCACCTTTTCTGCCTGCAGCCTGGCTGAGACTCTAGCGCGCCTGTGCCTACACATTATGCCTGCAGTTTGGCTGAGACACAGAAGTGCTCGAGCATTCCTCACATGACTGCAGGCTGGCTCTGATGCAGCACGCCTGTGCCTGCCTTCTCACCTGCAGCTTGGCTGGAACGCACGCGTGCTTGAGCCAGCTCTTCGTGCCTGCAGCTCGGCCAAGACACAAGCATGCCTGTGCCTGCACATCATGCCTGCAGTCTGGCAAGACACATGCGTGCTTGAGCCAGCTCTTCATGCCTGCAGCTCGGCAAAGACACAAGCGTGCCTGTGCCTGCACATCATGCCTGCATCACGGCTGAGACGCAAGCATGCCCACAACGCAGAGATGAGAAACAGTGCGCCTGTGCTTGCCTTTTGTACCTGCAGTCTGGCTGAGACGCAAGCATGCCTAGAGGAGGGGCTCAAGGAGCTGCAAGGCCTGGAGCAGAGCAGACAGGAGTCTGTGGCACGAGGCCAGCAGCTGCTGCAGCAGGTCAGTGGCACGAGGCTAGCAGCTGCTGCAGCAGTCAGTGGCTTATGGCTGGCAGCCACTGCAGCTGTCATTGGCTCAAGGCCAGCAGCTGCTGCAGCAAGCACTGCCTTGCACGTCTACAACTCTCTCTCCTGCTTATTACCCTGTGGGCCCACAGTTCTCTCTCCTGCCTTTTGCTTTCTGCCTTTCTGCCTCCATTGCTTTCTTGCTCTCTACCGCAGTAGGTGCTGTCTTACACGCCCACAGCACACGCCCACAGCTCCTGTTTCTACCTCGTCTCCTTGGCCCCCCTGTTCTTGCCTTGCAACACCTGAGTCCTCCATTTCTCCTCTCCTGCCTCTCACATTGTCACTTTTCTTTGCTTGCGTCCTTCGCATCGGCCTTCCTGCTTCATGGCTTTTCAACTTAAAAGGCAAAAGTTGCCTCCTAACATCCTCCATGTCACCATAGCCTTTCTACTTTGTCAGCATTGCCTCAAAGCCCACAAGCAATACATGCACGCCCAGAAAGCAGCTGCCGCCAGCACCTTGGTCACGCACTTATGCTTCCTGCCTTTCACCATGCAAGCTTGAGGATTGCCTGAATTCCTAAATTCAGGATTAAGGGAAGCCTATGTGAGCTTAAAGCCTAGTCCCTAGGTTACGCAGTTGTGCTTCCTGCCTTTCACCATGCAAGCTTGCGGACTGCTAGAATTCCTAAATTTAGGATTAAGGGAAGCCTATGTAAGCTTAAAGCCTAGTCCCTAGGTTACGCAGTTGTGCTTCCTGCCTTTCACCATGCAAGCTTGCGGACTGCTAGAATTCCTAAATTCAGGAATAAGGGAAGCCTATGTAAGCTTAAAGCCTAGTCCCTAGGTTACGCAGTTGTGCTTCCTGCCTTTCACCATGCAAGCTTGAGGATTGCCTGAATTCCTAAATTCAGGATTAAGGGAAGCCTATGTAAGCTTAAAGCCTAGTCCCTAGGTTACGCAGTTGTGCTTCCTGCCTTTCACCATGCAAGCTTGGGGACTGCCTGCGTGAGTTGAGGATGCACACTGCAGGGTGAATGCTGCAATGGGTGCGAAGGGTTCCTAGAAATTGGAGCCCATAGCACGGCGCTTGACTGCAGAAATTAGAT
The DNA here is from genome assembly GCA_914767535.2 of Dunaliella primolecta. Lineage (NCBI taxonomy): Eukaryota > Viridiplantae > Chlorophyta > Chlorophyceae > Chlamydomonadales > Dunaliellaceae > Dunaliella > Dunaliella primolecta. Next base: position 5,837,943 of record OU611757.1, read on the forward strand.
TTGGATACCACAGCTTCAAATGGAAAATAAATTGTGGTGCCACAGCTAATAAGTGTAGATGAGTTGCAGATGTCACAGCCATAACTTGCAGCTCTACATTGTGTTTCCTTGACTGCAGGGAAGCAGATTTGGATGTCACGTTCCATCAATTATAGATGGATCGTGGCTGCCACAGCCACGAATTGCTACTCTGTACTATGTGTTTGCTTGGCTGCAGAAAGCAGAACTGGATACCAAGGCTGCAGCGGTGGCGGCCAAAGAGGCCGGACTGCAGCAGCACAGGGACCACCTTGCATCAGAGGAAAGGCGCTTGGAAGCTCTGAGCAACGCGCTGCGGCAGCAGGATGCAGAAGTGCAGGAGAGCAGGTGCGTGCACGCGCGCACGCGCGCGCGTGTGTGTGTATGTGTGTGTGTGTGTGTGTGTGCGTGCGCGCGACAGCAGGGTCCTCTGGTCAGGCCAGCGCTCTTCTTTCAGCTGCCATGTTAGATCTACTCTCCATTTGGATTTGGGCAGCACACCAGACCTTAGCGTGCATTGAACACTGCACCAGCACCACATTTAGGAGCTTCTGACGCTCATCAACGGCATTGCATCGCAATGAAAGCAGAAAAGGGCGGCTACCTTACCAACATCGCTCCAATCAATGAACACTGCCCCTGTGCTCTCAGCTGTGGGATGGAATGTTTTGCTGTGCTTGCGTTGTTTACCTGAGCTGCATCTGCAAGCTGAACCAGAATCCTGATTGACACCTGCAAGCCATGAAGGTGATTAAGCCATTTTTAAAAATCACACAGCAAAAAGAGAACTTCTACTGCCAGGAACAAGGATTGGATCTCTGCTCTGCCACTGAGCTTGAGTCAGATCTGGAAAATCCAATTTCATCTACGCCACAGCATTACATCTGCATCTCATCCATACAAACAGGACAGAATGTGCAATGCATACAGCAGCACTACATCTGCATTTCATCCACACAGTCATCATCCTCTTGCGCTTGGCAGCCCCTTGTGTGCTCTCACAGCTGCATGTGTACTCCATGCACCAACCCTTACCAGGCTGGAGTCAAGCAGGATGGCCACATCTGTGCTCTTACAACTGTACGTGTACACTCCATGCACCAACCCTTACCAGGCTGGAGTCAAGCAGGATGGCCACATCTGTGCACCAGGAGCGTGAGGAACTCCTGCAGGCACAGCAGGAGCTTCGGTGGCAGCAGCAGCGGATGCAAGACCAGCAGCGAGCGCTGGAGGGGCAGCAGCAAGCACTGCAACATCAACAGCAGCAGCTGCTGCAGGAGCGCGAGGAGGTGCAGCAGCAGAGACAGGAGGTGCAAGCGCAGCAGCAACATAGCCAGCAGCAGCAGCAGGCGGTGCTGGAGCAGCAGCGGCAGCTGGGGCGGCAGGAGCTGGAGGTGCAGCAGCAGCAGGCACGAGTGGAGGGGCAAAAGGATGAGTTAGAGCGGCGAGCAAAGGAGGTGCAGCAACAGGAGCATGTGGTGCAGGCGCAGCAGGCAGCAGTGCAGCAGCAGGCGCAGGCGGTGCAAGAACAGCAGCTGCGGCTGCAGCAGCAGGAGCTGCACCTAGGGGAGCAGCGGCAAGGGGTGGAGAGCCAGCATGCAGAACTGCAGCATCAGAGGCAGAGCATGGAAATGCAAAAGACCAAGCTGCAGCAACGAGAGCAGGCTCTGCAGCAGCAGCACGCAGAGGTGCATCAGGTGGAGCTGGAGTTAGGAAAGCAGCGAGCAGAGGTGCATCAGGTGGAGCTGGAGTTAGGAAAGCAGCGAGCAGAGGTGAGGCAGCAGGAGCAGGTGCTGCAACAAAGGAAGACGGCGCTGCAGCTGGAGGAGCTGGAGGTGGGGAAGCAGAGGGCAGATGCGCAGCAGCGACAGGCGGAGCTGCAATTGCAAGAGCAGGGCCTGCAGCGACAGCAACAGGCTGTTGCTCAGCAGCAGCAAGGGGTGGAGCAGCAGCAGGCTGAGCTGGTGCAGCAGCAGCAGGAGTTGCAGCAACGCCAGCAAGGGTTGGAGCAGCAGCACAAGGAGCTGCAGCAGCAGCAGCGTGAGGTGGAGCAGCAGCAGAGGGAGCTGCAGCGGCAGCAGCAAGAAGTTGCGCAGGAGCAGCGTGCCGTCCGAGAGCAGCTGAGTGTGCAGGTGCAGAGCGATGAGCTCCGGCAGCAAATGGAGCAGGCGCACCAGCAGAAGGAGCAGGCTGCACAGCAGGTGCGGTCGCTGGAGCTCAAGCTACAGGAGATGGAAGGCAGCAAGCAGGAGCTGGAGGAGCTGCAAAACAGCATCACCAAGCAGCAGCAGGAGGTGGAACAGCAGCACCAACAGGTGGAACAGCAGCAGCAGGAGGTGCGCAAGCAGCAAGAGGGCCTGCAAGAGCGGGAGCAGGAGCTGCAGCAGCGGCAAGTTTTGCAGCAGCAGGAGCAGGACCGTCACAAGCAGCACCAGCAGCAACTGAAGGAGGCGCAGCAGGATTTGGCACAGCACCAGCAGGAGGTGGAGCAGCAGCGCGCAGAGCTGCAGCAGCAGCGCACACAACTGCAGCAGCAGAAGCAGGAGGTACAGGAGCTGCAAGCAAGTCTGGCAGAGCGCGAGTCAGATCTTGAAAAGCAAAAGCAGGTAATGAGTAGTCTGCAACGGATTGCCTGAGCACGAAAGACTTGATTGGGGCTTGATTGGGGTTTTGGCTGGAGATTGGACAGGTGGCATGCACCATGGCCTGGTCCTGCACTTGAGAGCAAGCTACGCTGGGGTGAGCGCTCAAGAGGCGGGGAGTTCCCCCTCTCGGATATGCCCATCTGCAGAGGTTTCGATCAAAATTTCTTGCGCGCGCGCGCGCGCGCACACACACACACACACACACACACACACACACACACACACACACACACACATTCGCATGGGAATGCATGTGCAGGCGCTGGATGAGTGCAATGCTGCGTTTGAAAGGGCTTGGAAGGAGATCCAGGGTTCCTGGGATGACAAGGAAGCTTCCCAAGAAGGGCTGGGTGCCCCGCAAGGCCCCGGGCAACTGGGCGCTGGGCCTAGAATGGTGGGTGTGGGTGCGGGTGTGGGTGTGGGTGCTCATGCACAAATGTGGCAGTGCCAGCCAGGTGTCCGTCAAACCACGCACTTTCTCGTACAGTTGGCGAGTTTGATTTGCCAAACCAGCGCGGAACAACGACCCATCCTTGCGGGGTGTCGGGGGCGCTCATGCATTGGTGTGGCAGTGCCAGCCAGGAGGCACAACAGTGACTTCAAGCATGCAGGAAAGTGAAAGCTCGGGATGCAAGGAGCATCAGAGCATTGACCTGTTCTGGGATGATCTGAGCATGTGCCTGCATGGTGCGTGTGCCTGCATGCTGCATGTGCCAGCACATCGCCCGTGTATAGCGCCCGTGCCACAACACCAGGACACGTTGTCACATGGACTCTGCTGCTGCCGCCGCCGCTTTTGCTGCAGGGGGCATCGAAGAAGAGCAAGACCTCCCAGACACCAGACATCAGCAGCATCGCATTTCCCATGTCCTCCGCGTACCAGCAGCTGCACAGGAGCCTGAGCCTCACCCTGCCCAGTACCAAGGATCCTCTGGCAGCTGCATCCGCCCTGTTCCTGAGCCACAAGGACAGCAAGCGCGCGGTGCGGGCAGAATCAATCTGAGTATGGGAGAGGCATACATGCACAAACGCACGTGCGCTCGTGTCAACCTCCCCCTCCCCCCCCAAACACCCACACACTCACATACGTACATACGTACACACCCACCCACACAAATACACATGCACACACGTGCGCGCATGGACTCGCTAGGACACACATGCAAGGACGTAGCAAGGTTGCGCACGAATGTCCTCTGCCTGAATTGCCAGGCAGGCTCCAAACGTCGAGGGCAGTGGTACAGGCCTGCACGATCGCAGCCCCATGGCATAGGCCATTCATGTTGCTACTGGTTCTTCAGACAGAAAGTAAACCAACTGTAAGCTGTCGTAGATGTCAGACACACAAGCTAATCCTATGTGTCTTCCATGTATGATGGCCCATCATATGTGTGGGCTGTGCTTGCACTTCATGTGAAAAAGGGCAAATACCACACTGATTTCAGAGTACTCCCTCCTAGTTAGCTCTTCTACTCACTTTGGCCACCCCGTTGCAGAGCCATTGGATGTTTAGATACGTGTTTTTGTAATCAAGTGCGGGGACAGACGTTACTGCTCTTGTCTTGAAGAGAGCCTCCGCTTGCTGAGTGCCTTTGACCACCCTCCAGGGCAATCCCTGTTGACTCTTGACTCTGCTGCGCACTGATATCCATCAGGCTCGGTGTCCTGATCTGAGCCCTGGCTTTCTGTGAATGTTTTGTTTCAGCACCATTCTGTCGATGGATCCCCAGCATGAAATTCTGTTCCTGTTTCAAACTCACGGCAACCTCAATTCTGTTTTACTCCCTTGAAGCACATTTCTTCCCGCTCCCCTCCCATGCCTGACCTGGGAAAATCTTTTTCTGTCCTTGCCTGTCACCACCCTTACAACCCATCACAGTCATCATTTGGCTGTGCCTGGTTGTCTTGCACTTCTTGGGTGCACTCCCCTTCTTTGGTGGTGATGTTTTTGCGCTTAATTCTCTCTAAACCTCCTCAGTGCCCTCCACCTCTTGGTGGTGATTTCTTAGCACCCTCAATTCCCTGATATTCCCTCTTTCCTTGGTGCACTCCTTTTTTTTGGCGCCCTTTTCACCTTTCTCCATTCCCCCAATTTGTTTGCACCCTTTGCAGTGCCCTGATGAGTCTCCTCTCTGGTCAGCAAGCACTCTGACCTTTGTATCCTCTGCCCTGATCATACACACCCCAGCACAACTAACTGTTTTTCCCCTGATCAGCACTCTTAACCTGCTTTCTGCCCTCTGCTCTGTTTGCACGCTTTGCAGCGCTCCCATGAGGGCAGTGCTTCCGAGGAAGAACAGGAGCAAGAGGGGGACCTTGTTGCGCTGCCCCGACAGCAACTGCAAGACCTTGAGCAGCTGGCCCAAACGGCCTCTGCCGCGGCTGATGAGGCCAATGCCGCCCTTGAAGCTGCGCGCGCAGGCACTCATGAGTTGCAGGCGGCCTTGGAGGCGGCTCGCGCAGATGCGCAGGAGAAGCAAAGTGAGCTGGATGCTGCACTCGAGCGGGCGCGGGAGGCAGAGGCGGCATTGGAGGAGGTGCATGCGGTGAGAGAGGAGCACTGAGTTCATATTGCCTAGATGTATGTATGTGGCAGTGATGGGGTTGGTTTGATATGGGTATTGTGTTACGAAGACATGGTGGCTTTGGACGGTCCTTCCAGGCGTGACATGAGCAGCCACAATCGCATGCCATCACAGAGCGAGTTCAGCGGAGCACCTTGCCAACAGGACGGATGCGGGGATGAAGCCCGGGCACTAAGCACAAGCAGCAACATTTGAAGCCATTTGTGTGAAAGTCCCTGACAGGCATTCGTCAAGCACCAGCGACCGCATGCCATCAAGGTGGACAGTGGGCATGAGCAGCAGCATGTTAAGCCGTACATATCAGATTCCTGGCAGGCATTCATCAAGTCTCAACAACCACATGCCACTTCAGAGTCAGTGCAGCAGAGAACCTCTTCAACTGGATTGATGTTGGGGTAGGATAATGTGCATGAGCAGCAGCGTATGAAGCCATACAGAAAGCCCCAGCAGGCAGCAGTGACAACAAGTGGTTGTGGCTGAAACCCAAACTTATTTTTTTGTACCATTGAAAGCTATTGCAGCATTCAACAAGCGTGCTTTAAGCCAAAAGTTGAAAGGTGCATGCATCCCTAACTGCATGATTCACTGATTATACAAAGAAAATTGTGCTTGCGCATGTAATCAAGGAAACATGTCAAGGAGGCGAGGCCCAACAGACTTTATGTTTTGTCACTCTTGTTCACACCACATCTGCTTCAAAATGCTGTTGCAACATGTACTTTGCAGGAAAATGCTCAGTTGCAAGAAGATCTGCACGCTGCAAGAGCAGAGGTGGGCATTATCAGGCCTTATCCTTGCAGGCATGTTGCCTCAGTTGGCAGTGTTGTGTCAATGCATCAATTGTTGATTGGCAGTGTTGCGACAACGCATCAATAGCCTGAACCACCTCTTCAATCACAAGCAAGCAACAGCAGCTCACGGTGGAATGAGTTCCTGGCACTGCTGATATGCGATATGCAACATTTGCACTCAAAGCTCCGCGTATACAGGCACTCAAGGCGAGGCTTTCACTTCAAGTGTGACTGTGACTTATCTTCATGAGTGCAGGCTGCCAAGGCAAAACATGATGCGGCAGCAGGCAACACAGATCTGCAGGAGCTACAGGATAGGCTGGACGAGGTGAGACAGGGGCTGGAAAGGTTGGGCTGTCTGCACGGTTGCCAAGGAGGGTTGCTTGAACAGGCACAATATACACAAAGTGGGTCTCCTCTAACTTCGGTCACGTTTTCTCTGTTGACCATCCAAATGCCTTAGGGGAGCATATACAGCCTTCTTTCTCTTTTGGGTTGAGCTCTGGGTACGCGCCTGTACGCACCAGCCTGCTGCAAACATTTGGCTTCCCATTCAAGTGTGTGTCACATTGTATATGCATCAGCTTACTGTGGCACGCCCAGCTTCTCAAAAAAGTGTATCACTGTGTGTGTGTATGTGTGTGTGTGCATCAGCTTGCTGCTGCAGTGCCTGGCTTCCCTTAAAGTATCCATGCAATTTGCCTGCTCAGGCGTCCTGCTTCCCTTCAAAGTGTTTTTAACAGGCTGCTGCAACGCCTGGCTTCCCTGTAAATCATGCTCAAAGTGCGTGTGCATCAGCCTGCTGTTGCAGCGCCTGGCTTCCCTTCAAGCATGACGTGTGCCTGTGCGGGAGAGGCTGCTGCAGCCTCTGGCTTCCCTTTGCAGCACGCACATTGGCTGCTGGCTTCCATTTGCAGCAAGCATGATGACCTCTGGCTTCCCTTTGGAGCAATCACATTGACTGGTGTAGCTTATGCCTTAGCACCAATGAGCATGCGCAAGGACACACACACGCGCACACACACACACACACAGACACACACACACACACACACACACACACACACACACACACACACACACACACGCAGCACACACACACACACACACACACACACACAAGCGCGTGCGAGACCCCACTGTGCGACACACATACATGGTGCCCATGCATGCACATGCCGCAGGCTCATGCACGGTACAACCAGCTGGAGGCTCAACTGCAAGCTGCCAACGAGCTAGCCCAAGCAAATGAGGCAGCAGCCCAGGATCAGGCTGCAGCAGCCCAGGAGCAACTGAAGCAGCTGCAGCAGCGCGCAGGCACGCAACAGGAACAGCTGCAGGAGATGCAGGCTCAGCACGAAGAGCTGCAGCGCCAGGAGAAGGAGCACAGGGAGGAGCTGCAGCAGGCGCTGGCTGTGGCACGTGAGGAGAAGGAGGCGGGGGATGCGCACAGCAAAGCATTGGCTGTGCAGTTGGAGGCGCTGCAGCAAGAAATGGATGTCTTGCAAAGGCAGCTGCAACAGGCCGTGCAGGCACAGCAGGAGAGGGCTGCTGAGCAGCGAGAGCAGGAGCAGCAGTTGCAGCAAGCCCAGCAGGAGGTCGCTGCAGGGCAGCGTGCTTTGGGGGATGCACAACAAGAGCTGGTACAGCTGCGGCAGGGCAAGGAAGAGGGGCAGCATCGAGAGGCCCAACTGCAGCAGGCGTGGAATAGGGAGCAGGAAGCAGTGCAGCAGCTACAGCAGCAGGTTGCGGAGGTGGAGTCGGCTGCGCAGGAGGCTCGCGAGGGCCTGGTGGCAGCAGAGGCGAGGGCCCAAGCTGAGCTGCAGGCATGCCAGCAGGAGCTGCAGGTGAACAAAGCCACGGCTGCGTAGTGAAACTCTCTGCTTCAATTTTGAATGCGTGCCAACAGGAGCTTCAGGTAAACAAAGCTGCGGCTGCGCAGTGGCTCTTCCTGCTTCAATTTGAAGGCATGCAAGCAGGAGCTTCAGGTAAAGCGACAAGCATTGTTTAGACGGGCATGGACGGAGTCTGTACAGGCAGGCCAGATGATCCAGTGCTTCATAAGTAGCTGCGTGGAAACAGCGTGTGAACCTCACCTTTTCTTGACTCCCAAAATTTTCAAAAATATAGCAGTCATGTGAATTGCCTCAACTTTTTCCCCTGCGTGGAAGGGTTGTGTGGGCTGTCTCACCTTTTGGTGGGAGTACCAAACACAGGCAAGCGCGCCCTAAGAATGAAGGTATTTGCAGATGCTCCTGTTGTCTGCCAATGTCTGTCAATTGTTAAAACGCACCTAGACCATACTTGCCTAAGCGTGCCATGCTTTCACACACAAACACACATACAAACAAACACACACATGATGATGATGCAGGCAAGCAAGCTGGAGGTCCAAGCTGTGCGAAGCGAGCTTGAAGCTGTCCGAGACAATCAGGTGGGAGGCATGCGTGGATGCTCAAGGTCATGGCAACCGATGCTCAAGGACGTCCCCCTTACCGTCCTTAAAAAGACCACCAGCATTTCTTGCAATCGCGGGCAGCCCTCCTGCCCGCCTACAGGCATGCACAGCAGTCATCTTGCAGATCACTTTGGCACAGCACTCCGCCTGTGTGGAGGTCGAAGCAAAAGAGAAGTGCTTGCAGGCTCGCAGATCTGCTCAATCAGTGAGGTTGAAGCAAGATCTGACTGAGTAATGCTTGAAGCACATTCATCTAGAGGACTGTTTGGACAATCGGGGGGACCTTTGACCGGGGGGAACTGAACCTTAAATTACTTTAAGGGCCCCACCCCCCCCGACGTTTAGGGCTAGGTTTAGGGTTAGGTTAGTGGTTAGGTTTAGGGTTAGGTTAAGGGCGATCCCCCCGGTCAAGGTCCCCCCCATTGTCCATGCAGTATCTAGAGGGCTGCGTAAGTTTGCATTAGCACCAGATATAGCTGCACATGTTTTTGCACATCAACACGCTGGTTGGAGAAAGCCCTCTCACCCAAGCTCCCCCCCAAATGAGGCACTTGCATGAATCTTTAGCTGCATCGGGATGTTTGGTAAACCACGCATGCTTGGTAAAAATGCAGGCCTCAGATGTCAGGGCAGATATGGAGGCTTTGAGCTCAGAGCGCCTCAAGCTACAAGGTCAGCTCTCACAGCTTGTGGACCGCGAGGTAAGCCCAAGCCTGCACCCTTGTTAATGGCAGCTGAAGGGGGCCTTGTTTTCGCACTCATATGTTGCGCCTTAACTTCAAGTGATCACATCATGATGTGATTAGGTGTGAACTTGAGTTATATGGCTGCCCAAAGCTCCCTGAGCTCATTGCTGTCAATTGTTGTATGTTGTACAGCCCTGCACCTGGGGACTCGGGTTTAGGCTTCCTCACTCTGGTGAAGAAAATAGCCATGTTGGTTGACAGACGTGTTAAGATTTGATGAGCAAGGCCGTGCCATTGAAGTCCTCATTGTCGTGTAACCACATAAACAACACAAGACAGGTGCAGGAGAGGTATGCATTTCTTATTTGGGGCCTGCGCCAGATAGAAGCACATTTTGCATCAACAGGCGGTAATATCTAGCAGCACTGGCATCCTCCCAACTGCTTGATCTTGTGCTGGGCCTCCCTTTACGCTGCGTCCTATAGCTATTCCCTTTTCCTTGATGTAGGGAACGGCGTTGCTGCCAATGTAGTTTTTCCCTCCTCTTTTCTTTCCTTTGCTGTGTGTCCTCCGTCCCACATCCGCAAGAGTTGCTTACAAATGCTACTCAGTGTCCTAATTTGCTTGGCCTGGTATTAAGTTTCTTTCTTGCCATATGCCTTATGTTTTACGTCCGGGATTCCTGCAGGAGCAGCTTGTGAATGCCCAGTTTGCTTGACACCGGTGTAAGCCTCTTTCTTGCCTCATGTCCTCCGTCCCATATCCGCAGGAGCAGCATGTGAATGCCCAGTTTGCTTGGCACTATTATAAGCCTCTTTCTTGCCTCATGTCCTCCGTCCCATATCCGCAGGAGCAGCTTGCAAATGCTGAGCAGCTTGTAGAGGGCTTGCGATCTGAGATGTCAGCAGCCCGGCAGGTGAGTGGATGCACAGCTTGGAAGTTCAGGAGACCTAGGAAATGCAAGGATCTATTTTAAGCTTAGCGTCTAGGCTGACCAGGAATCTGTTTGAAAGCCCATTAATCCACTTGTGTGGTGCATGGTGACCTAAAACTTGCTTTTGCAATGCATCAAAGCGTAGCCTTCTCCACAACATTGTTCATACATATGTTTCAATGCTTGATTACCATTGAGCACATGCTTCAATCCTGTGGGTCTGTTTTTAACGGTGTTGCTTTTTAGGGATTTTCACGCTGCACTGCAGTTGTAGAGCAGCTGCACTGCCGTTGTAGACCAGTAACTTGGTTCTGGAGGCTGCACTCGAGTGCATATGGTGGTCACATCAATAGTCGTGAAAATCATTTGTCCTTCATGCATAGGTCTGAATGTCCAGAAGGTGTAAACCTTAAAGTGTGCTAGTACTAGAAGGCATGCTGCACGGTCAGAGCTTAATAGTATCAAGAACAGCAATGATTTCCAATACTGTTATGGGCCCTGGGGACGTTGCAGTACGCGGCGGAGCAGCTTCACTCACACTTTGAGCAACAAAAATCCAAAACCAGTATCTTATTCTGTCCTATAGGAACTGGAGACTGCGCAGCGCGTAGCAGAAAGCTCCACTCAAATTTCAAGCATCAATCAAAAATCAACATCTAATTTTGTCCTATATGCACCCGAAACTACACGGCGCACGATGGAGCAGCTTGACACAACTTCAAGCATTAAGCAGCCAAAAAACAACATGTGATACTTTCCTATAGGAGCTCGAGACAGCGCAGCGCGTGGCGGAGCAGCAGCGCATGGCAGCATGGTCTTACCAGCAACAAGGCAAAGAGCGTGAGGCTGATCTGCAGAAGAGAGTGGCATCCTTGGAAGAGGAGAAGGCTGCACTGCGCAGGAAGTGAGTGAATGAGGGGAGGAAGGAAGGAAGGAAACGAAGAGGAGAAGGCTGCACGGCAGGAAGTGAGCGGCATGCAGGCTTGTGTCTGCTCTTTTGTGTGTTATCGCAGACGTGCTCTTGAACATTTCTGCGTGCGTGCCTGCTCGCTCTTGGTGCATTCATGCGTGTTTGCATGATTGCTTGTACGCTTGTCTGTGTGCTTTCGTGTGCATCTGCGCGATTGCCCATGCGCTTTTGTGCCGTGGCAGTGCATCTGTGATTGCATGTACATGCAAGGGCGCAGATGTTCTTGACATGCGATGCACTTCTGCACACTGTTTGGTATGATGTGTAGTTCCGGATGCTCAGCACAAGTCCACATATTCAAGTGTGGTTGGTTGATCGTTGATGGCCATATGCCTCTCGCAGCATGGTGTCACATGTTGGTCATCAATGGCCATGCCTCCTGCAGGGGACGGTGTCACTGAATGATTAATTTTGATAGCCATGCCTCTTGGAGCATGGTGTCACATGTTGGTCATCAATGGCCATGCCTCCTGCAGGGGACGGTGTCACTGAATGATTAATTTTGATAGCCATGCCTCTTGGAGCATGGTGTCACATGTTGGTCATCAATGGCCATGCCTCCTGCAGGGGACGGTGTCACTGAATGATTAATTTTGATGGCCATGCCCCCTCACGGGACTGTCACTGAATGGTTGATTTTGATGGCCATGCCCCCTCGCAGGGCTGTGTCACTAAATGATCCATTTTGATGGCCATACCCCCTTGCAGGACAGTGTCACAATCAGCGACACTGATCGACTATTGATGGTTGTGCCTCCTCGCAGGACAGCGGCACTTATTGTCACAGATTGATCATTGAACACCGTGCCCCTTGCAGGATGGTGTCACTGAGCCTTGACCCCAGCGGTGCTCAGGCCCTCGCAGAGGAGCGCACACAGCTCGAAAAGGAGAGGGATGCGCTCAACAAGCAGGTGTGTGAGCATGTGTATGAAAGTGCACGTTTGTGCGTGTATGTGTGTGTGAAATGGGTGCATGACCTTGTGTGGAAAGATTCGTCCAGGACGGTTGCCTTAGAAGTTCAAGTTTAATTCCATTGCACGACACGCTGGAACAATTGGGCTGCTGCTCATGTGCATGCTGCAGCCAGATCATATGTTCATTCAGATCTCTAGCTTGGGTGCCTCAAAAATTCAAGTTTAATTCCATTGCACGACACGCTGGAACAATTGGCTGCTGCTCATGCGCATGCTGCAGCCAGATCACATGGTCATATGGATCTCTAGCTTGGGTGACTGACACGCCATCCGTGCTGTACACCTAGTCAACTGCCTGGCCACTTTCTCAAAGCCCGACTGATTGTACTTTGCCTCAAAGCCAAGCTCTGCAGCTTCTGGCTTGGCTTATCAAGCCCACGCTCAAACCGCAACCTCCTCTTTCACTCAAAAAGGGTTGTTTATGTGACTGCACATCTCTTAACTGCAGGTCTCGTGACTGCAAGCCTTTTCACCGATCATGATTATATGATGATGGACCTTGCTAAGGAGAGGCGCCAGCTTGATCATGTCAGACTTCTTGGCCATGATCATCTCCCAATCAATCGCTGACTGCAGGCCCAGGATGTACGCGCACGGGCAGACAAGTGTGAGGAGGATTTGAGAGTGCTGGCGCGCGACACACAGCAGTTCAATGCTCGTGATGAAAGAGCACGGAGCCGGGAGTCCGAGCTCAATACACGAGAGGTGGAGCTCAGAGCCCAGGTGAGCTCACACAACATGCACCTCCTGTGTGCCAAAAGATAGTCAGCATGTATAAGGAAAGAGAGGTCCACAACACAAGGGCCACTTGCTCCCAATTCACAGCTGCCCCCTAATGTATCATCTCCTTGCATTGTTTCATGCCTGCCCACAATGATGTTACACACGAAGCAGCTTATGCCCATTTGTGGGGTCCCTTGGGTTGCAGGCAGCTCATAATTTGTAGGGCACCTTGGATTGCAAGCAGTTGCACCGGTTAAGCAAGCACGTGACCACATCTCTGTGTTGCTTACTGGCGTCAGCAGCTTTGCTCAAAACATGCGGGTCCCTCTGGGTTGCAGGCAGCTGCACAGTACAAGCAAACACATGACCACACCTCTGTGTTGCTTACTGGCGCCGGCAGCTTTGCTCATAATGTGTGTATGCAGGCAGCTGCACAAGACAAGCAAGCACAGGATCTGCGTGAGCAGCAAGCCCGGTTGCTGGATCTCATCCATGAGAACCGGGAAGGCATGGACCAGTTGGCATTGCAGCAGGTATGAGAGCGTCAGCGCAGGATTTGCAGAGTGAGACTGCTGCAGGATGGTGAAGTTATTTAGTGCTTTCTCCCTTGTATGTCAGTGGCGGTGAGACCCAAGCTTGTCAAGAAACCTTTTCTTTTTATCACGCTGTCACTTGTCAAGTTCTCAGTCTTTCCATTCCATGTGTTCTTATGAACAATGGATGGGGTGCAATGTCTGTACACAAGCATGTGTCTGTCCTGCCTGGCGAGAGTTGGACTTTCCTCCTTGTGCACCAAAGTAGTTGGCCTATTTAACAGGAAGCACAGAAGTATAACCCCGAGCTTTCCAGTCCCAAATGCTGTATCAACCTGCGTCAGTGGCTTGCTTCGGTGGCTTGCATCCCCTAGACTTCCATCAACGCGCATTTGTGTCTTGCAGCCCTGCAACCCTTGAAGCAGCTTGCATCGGTCGCTTGCACCCCTGCAACCCTTTAAGCAGCTTGCATCGGTGGCTTGCATCCCTGCAACCCTTAACGCAGCTTGCATCGGTGGCTTGCATCCCTGCAACCCTTAACGCAGCTTGCATCGGTGGCTTGCATCCCCTTAATCCTTGCAGCAAGCCTTGTCTGAAAGGGAGGCTGAAGTGGATGGCATGAGGGCCAGACTGGAGCAAGAGCTCAGTAGCTTGGGAGGTGCAGATCTGGCTGGCAAGCTGGCAGCCTTAGAGAAGGCAGAGGTGCGCAGCTGGTGCACCCACATGGGAGCAATCTCATGTATTATTTCCAACAATCTGGCACTTTTGCAATTAATCGGCACCCTTCCAATCAGGCACTGTTGCTGCGCTAGCAGTTCGGCCCCCTTCATCATGCACTCGGTGCCCTCTGCACCTTGTGCGTCTTCTGGTCCTCACGCATCCAACATTATGATTGTGATGTGAGAAGTCAGCTTGCACTGGGGGCGCTCTTGCTTGCTGATCAGCGGCACCTCATGCTCCAGTGCGTTCCTTTTTTTGTGCGTGCGTGTGGCGCTGCTGATTCACATCGCTCCTAGATATGACCAGGTAGAGACCTCACTGTTAGCCTCCCTTTGTGCAGGGCAGCACAGATTTTGTTGAGACCCTAGCCTGGCTTGCTAGTCACAGGACATTTCCTCACCTGCGGCCAGTTTCGGGCTGAGCAGCCTATTCCTATATTTCCGCACTGCCAGGCCAGGTAGCACAGAATTTTCTTTTCTTGCTCTGAAGCTCTGACACTGCAAAATGTCCGCCGCAGCTTTGCCCCCAATCTTTTGTGGGCCGCTGGGCAGGCTCTGCGTGTCCAAGTTAAAGCCGGCTGAGGGGACAATGCCTTACTCTTGTGTCATGATTCTCTGCGCACACAGCATGCATGGTATTGGACCATCCTCCCTCGGTTGTATGCACAGATTTTGTGCGAATCTGAGCAAAAACAGCAAGAAGAAGAGCCACTGCCTGGCACTCTCGTGACTCATTGAGCACGCAGCAAAAAGGTTGGACCCCCACCTCTTGCGTGCGTATCTTGCAGGCTCTGCTTGCATCCGAGCGGAAGCAGGCAGAGGAGCAGCAGGCCCTGCTGGAGGAGGCAGAGGCTGCGCTGAGTGCACAGAGGAAAGAGGCTGCTGACAAGGAGGAGGAGTTGGCAGTCAGGGAAGGTGAGCAATAAAGTCATCTGCCTGCTCGTGTGTGTGAATGTTTGGGTTGGGTGTTGCGTTTGCCAAATAGGGCCAGCCTGGGACTCAGACTGGATTCATGCATCAAAGATTCATCATAAGGCTCCTTCGTTGATGTAGGGAGCGATCTCACTGCCTGCGTGTTTTCCCTTTGCGGGCTAAGCCCCCTATAAGAGGCGGCGCCTGAAGAGTGTTGCCGCAGGAGGCAAAGCCCAATTGTTCACTGGGATCACACTTGTGCTCATACTAGGCCACTGTGGCACACTCACAGCACCTCAGGCTCTCAGGTATGGAATGCCCCAAGAACAAAAAATTTAAGAAGTCCTGCCTAAGTCCAGAAGCTCTTGTTCATGCAATGCTGAATTCTGCCAGCTTTTCTAAAAAAGCGAAGGGATTACCCTCAGCAATTCCTTGGAGCTTTAATAGTGTCCAAAATCAAATCAGCACAATAAATGTGCATATTCACTTGAGAGAAGGGTGCACTGGTTGGCCCAAACGAGTGTTTGACCAAGCTCCAGAGTGTAGTCCAGGGCACCTCAGCAGCTCCTCTCCCCTCCTTTGGCGTTGCTGTCACATCGCTGCTGCAACCAGAAAGACCAACGTTCAGGGGAGGGCCAGGGGAAAAGAATTTGTGTTGCTCGCGGTAATGCGCTGTGCTGTGTCTAAAAAGCAGAGGGATCTTTGTCTTTGGCAAAAAGCCAAATTTCACTGGAAACATGCACTTTTAGATACAAGTAGAGGCGCTCCTAAACAGCTGGGCCATTTGGTAACGATGAGTTGTGGTCAACAGAGAGCCAAGTGCACTGCAAAGGAGGTTGCCAGGCCTCGAATTGCTTGCGCTACTCCATTGTTACCCTACTGCTGTTGGTAAGCCGCTGCTGGGCTGCTGCTGACAACGCTTGCTATCGTGCATGCAGGCGCGCGCGTGCATGCACACGCACAGATGCGCGCGCGCGCGCGCGCGCACACACACACACACACACACACACACACACACACACACACGCACACGCACAAGCACATGCACACACGCACATGCACATGCACACACACACACACGCACATGCACATGCACACACACACACACACACGCACGCGCGCACACACACACATGCATGCATGCACACGAGCATGTGCTCACTCAAGCATGGGCTTCACCAATTTCCGTATTTGCATGCAATGTCATCCCCTTTTTTTTTAATATTTACAAGTGCTGCCCTATAGAAGTTAATCTGAAGCTAAACCATGGCCAGCTCATATGCGGCGTCACCCACCAGTCCTGAGCATCCGCTGCCAGCTGGTGTGCAGCGCCACCTGCCTGTGCTGGTGGCAACCTCAGAACCTGCAGCCAGATGCCGCCATGACCTGCCCCTCTTGCTGCTTATTTTTTGGTCCTTCAGACGTGCAGGTTCTAAGGGCAAAACAGGCACTCCACCCTGTGTGCGCACTACATGCTCAAGTCATCCTGTGTGTAACATAGCCCTTCATCACAATTCTGTGTGTGCTCAGGTTTGACCCTGATTAGTGGCCAACTGGCCACCCACAGCAGCTTTGAAAATGCTGATCTTCACACTGTTCAGTGACACACATACACACACAAAGTCACTCATTCACCCTGTCATCCACTTGCTCACTCATATTGTGCACATTTTTAACACACATGCAGCTGAGCTGGCAGCCCTGGAGCAGGAGCTGGACGCAGAGGTGAAGGCGCTGCGTGAAGGACGTGCAGCCCTGCAAGAGCTGGAGCAGCAGCAGCAGCAGCAGCCACAGCAATTGCGGCAGCAACAAGTGCTGCAGCAGGTGACACCAGCGCCCCGCCTGCGGCCTCCGGGTTCAGTTGGCTCTGCAGGAACCCCTGCGCCCCAGCCCTCGGTCACTCCTCCCATGCAGCGGCGGAGCCATGGTCGTGGTGGGGATGCTGAGTATGAGCGGAGGCAGCAGGGGGTGGACGATCAAGGCGAAGGCGTCCAAGGGCCGGGCGTCCAAGAAGAACGCGGGGCAGCAGCGGGTATGACCAGCCAAGCAGCAGTGATGGCAGGGGGTAACGGCAGGGAGGGCATTGGTGTTGGTGGAGTGGGGCTGAGCGGCAGGTACGCACAGGAAGGGAGCGAGGGCGGGGGTGTGATGAGCAATAGCAGTGGGGGAACAGGTCAGGCTGATGGAGGGGAAGGGGGTGGGCGGCGTGGTGATCTCGGGGGCGCTTTTGGCAGCGTGGCTGGCAGCACTGGCAGCCTTGCGTTTGACAGTGGTGTGGGTAGGAGAGGGTCCAGTGGGAGGGCGTCTCCCAGCTTAGCAGGCACACACACTGATGGGGACGAGCATTCTAGACCTCCATGGCAGCAGCAGCAGCAGCAGGGACCTGCTGGGAGCACAGCTGTCAAGGTGAGCATGGCAGAAATGGCGAGCGCAAGTGTCCAGCCACTTCAGCTCACGCACGTAAGTGCACAGCTTGTTGAGCCTGCCAGCACTGTCGGCTCACCCTGTGTCACGCAAAATATCGGGATAGCATGAGTCATTGCAACATTTTCGATGTCCATACACACATGCAAGGCCGCGAAGCACACACTGAAGCACACAGCATGCATACACAGTCCAACCTCTCTGAACTCGACCCGTACTTCCCCAAGAGCAGCATTCAATTCTGGGGCATGCTGTGCTCTGCACAGCTATTTGAGCACACTTGGGGCAGCATTGTGTTGCACAGCTGCCAGGGCCTCTGTTGCATGTACACGAGCACACGTACCTGTCCTCAAAATGCATGGTCTTGGTGCAAGTGAGCTTGCTATTCAGGGAACTGTTCCTGGATGCACGCAGCCTTCTTGGCTAGCACAGACTTTTCTTTTCTTTTCTGGTCTAGGTGAGCCAAGATCTCAGCTTGACAGGCATTCAGCTGGATGGCTCGCAGCAGCAGCAGCAGCAGCAGCAGCTGCAGCAAGACGGCTCTGAACGATCCGACACCCCGCTGCTCGGTTCCGTACGGCCTGAGGCTCGAGGCAGGGCCGGCCCCGAAGGATTGAGGAGCAGCAGGCTGGCAACAGGAGCAACCCACCAAACAGGAGCAGCCGCTACACCAGCAGGGGGGGCAGGTATGCGTGCCAGCACCGCCTCTTTCGGCTACGGCTACGGGAGCCATGCAGGGGGAGGTGGAGTGAGAGACAGCGCCGGAGGAGGAGGCCCCCCCTCCGCCTCAGGCGCCTCCGCTGCTTTTATGCCCACTCCTGCAGCCGTCATGATGGGCCCTCAGGCTGGAAAGGCTGGAGGGCCAGAGAGGGCGGGCCGCCCGCCTCGCAGCGGGAGTAGCACGGCAGGTGAGGGGGGCTGGCAGTGCACAATGCGGTGTGTAACAAGTTGCACAAGGCTTTGATCTGCTTTTGTGAGGGGGCATGTGACATGATGTGCGGGGCCTACGCACTGTACTGCCATGTAAGCCATGGAACAGGCCATGTTGGCTTTCAGATTCATAATATATGCAAGCATGCAGGAAGGCACAGACCCTGACCCGACACACACACACACACACACACGCAAGGCTGCCAGTGGTTGCACCCAGCTGACCTGTGGCATCTAAGACCTATGCTCAAGTGCTCATTCTGATGCCTGCTTCTCGTGTATCATTGCTCCGCAGCTGCCACCCCAGCGCCTCATCAGCAGGCTGCTGCTGCAAAGCAGGGGCTCAGGCAGCAGCTTATCTAGAATTCACGCTCACATGCCCCTTCTGCTGCCTGCTTCCCGTTGATCGTTGCTCCGCAGCTGCCACCCCAGCACCTCACCAGCGGGCTGCTGCTGCAAGGCAGGGCTTGGGCAGCAGCGTGACTGCCTCCCAGCAGCTGCCCTCGCCCTCGCCCTTCCGCATACAGGGAAGGGCAGGGGGCGGGGCTCGTGACTCCTTGGGTCTGTTGGGGATGAGCACACCCTCGGCTGAGGCACTGGTGCGTGTCGAAGAAGTGGCACGCTCAGTGTCAGCTTCATGCAACGTTGCATGAATATGCAAAACTCTGCAGCTTCATGCCTGGTATGTAAGTATGTTCGTAGGGTGTTGCGCGCGGCTGCTTGGCTGTCGTAGGCTTTTCTACTCATCCCTCATATTTCCTTGTTGCTACGCAAATGTTGAGCTGGTGCTCAAGCACTCTTTACCCTTGCCGCAAGAGTGCAATGGTGGCAGCAGAGTTGTGCATGCAGCAGGCGCCACCTTGCACGCACACTCATGCACACTAAGACACACGCAATCCATTTACACACACATTCCTTGACCTGGCAGCAAGGAGGAATCCAAGTGCACACATCCCTCGACCTCACAGCAGCGCACACCCCTCACAATCCATTCATGCACACCCCTTGACTTTGCAGCAAGGAGGGATCCAAGTGCGCAGCAGCACACAGGGTCGGTCCATGCAGCTGCTGCTGGCCAACCTCAAGCACGGTTGCGAGCGTGGGGGCGAGCGCTTGCGCAGGCTGGAGCGCGTGCTGACCGGCTTAGCGCCTGATGTTGCAGAGGCGCATGCTCAACGGGTCGGTGCAGTGCTTGCTCTGCCTGGAGGGGCACGCATTTGTTGTGTGTGCCAAGTTTGTGCTGCATGATAATTGGTTGTATCATTTAGGTCAGGACCACTTGGCACGCATGTTGTCAACAGAAAGCTCAAAATGCGTACTGGTGGGTGCAAAGAAGTTGCCCACATGAGATGCAAGAGCTGTGCAACAAAAACTGTTCTTGGGTCAAATGGAAGGAGATGCGAGGAGTCAGATCCTGTTTGTTGTGTTTCTGAGCACCAGCCAAACATGCCTACGGCTGCAGCACAGAGTGCAAGGAACGGGCGTTAAGGGCACTCTGCTGTTGGCTTGCTGAAGCCTGTAGCAAAAGCAACTGCAACGTGTGCACCTGCAGAAATATGCAGAGATAGCCGGTAAGCACCCTCCACTATTGGCTTGCGCTTCGTGCAGGTGCGTGCTTGTCAGAGCGCGCTCGGAGACATGGCGGTCCAGCTTCAACAAATGCAGCTTGCATGCAACGCCATTGGAGCTCAGGTCATTGTTGCAGGTGCGTTGTGTGCTGCTGAGGAGGATGTTGTGAATTGAGGATAACAATGGTCCCTTTCACACACACACACACACACACACGGCTGCAGCTTCAGACACTCGGGCCAGCAAGGATGTGCGGCGCCGCCTGGCCTCCCTGCAAGCAGACCTGGCAGCGTGGGAGGGCCGGTGTGCCACACAGTTAGAGGCTATTGCTGCGCTACAAGACCCCACTGGGCGGCGATCCCTGTTGCGCAGCAGTGTGCAGACACTGCCAAGCGCAGAGAGCCTAGCTGCATCGCGGCCAGAACCGCTGACACCTGAATTGCTAGCTGCATCCACCACCAACCTGCTGCAGGGCTAGAGGTGGAGAGCCTAACAATGTGCTCAGCGCTCTGTGATCAGAGGGGATGTGTGTATGAACAACGGCGCAGCCACCGCTGTGTCTGTTTGGGTGTAGAAGACGTACCTAGCGGTCTCATTCTCATTATTTAATTGAGTGTTTGCAGCACCGTGCGCAGAAGACCACCTAAATGGCCGACTTGGAAGCCCTTCAAACCAAGGCTGCATGACCATGACCGCCCTCGGACGTACAAAACCATTTGACGTCAATGTTATTGTGATCAAAATTGTTGGGACAATTTGAACACCCGGACCCGTATGCATCATGACTTCTCAAATCTATTAAGTTTTTAATATTTATTTTTCAACACTGGAGTCTATGCTGTATTACTTGTTGATAGCCGCCCTGCGGTTGCGCTTAAACGGAGTTGGCAGACATTAATGACCTCAATTGAAATGCTTTGCAATCTCCAACTCGATAGGGTGAAAAGGGGCGGACCAAGGGGTACGCAAATCTGGACAGGCCCATAAAGACCCCCATGCCCTTGCCTTTTTACTTTTTCCACTCATTCGTCTTCTTTTCTCTTGGACTGATTTGACTGAACTTCGGCTGACATGATCGGCCTGTGAATGGTCCTCAACAGCAAATAGTGAAATTTGTGAGTTCACAACAATCTATACGTCGAAAGAACATGGACTTTCTGTCCACAGGCAGCAATCAGACGGGAGGCTTATCCTCCCAGGCTCCTGTATCCATGCGGAGTGCACTTGTGGACATGCAGGTAAATACATATATGCCTGTGCACCCAGTCACAATTTCTGATCCAAGTTTGTGACCTTTTTAAATAAAAAAGCTACGCAATTTTTCAGGCTCTCCAAAGCTCGCTGTGTTGAGAGTGACACGTGGCAGCCTTCACACTTCTCACATTTTTACCATTTTTCGAGCCCGCTGCATAGTTATAGATGGAATTCAAACAGTATTTGTGGGGAAATTTTCCAGTGCCATGGCATGGTTGGTTGCTTGCAATTAATTGGCAGAGGCAATTGCACACATTGCCATCCCCGTGCACTTTGACATCCTCCTCCGGCACAGGAAAAACTTCGGATAATTCATCTGAAAGATTAGAAATGAAGTAAAGTGTGAGGTGCAGTGTGTGAAAGGGGTACCTTCCTGGTGAGGTTGGACTTGTCCCTCGTTGGAGCCCGCTGCCTAGCTATAAAGGGATTTCAAACATCATTCTTGGGAAAATAAGCAAGGCTGTGGCGTGGGTGGTTGCTTGGCAGAGGCAATTGCATACAGGCGATTCGTGAGCACAGACTTATTCAAATTTTCTTGAAATCATGGGAGTATTTTCGCCTGCCTATAACAAGGGGCTGCTTGCAGGTGTGGCAGCCGGGTGCATGATTAGCCTGTGGTGGAACTCGCGTGAGTCCATTTACGAGCGCGTGAAGAGCCGCGTTGAGGCTGAGAAGCACTGAAAAGGACTCACCTTAGGCAGCAGCACGGCACTCAACATGAGGAAGCCCTCAACGCTCAAAATGAGGAAGCCCGGGTCAACACCTCATCACCAAGGGAAGAAGGCAGAGGAGGTCAGGAGGCGTGAAGACACGGCCTTTGAGAGGAGGCTGTATGCAGTGAGTTTCGGATTCAGTCAATCAATCACTGATGGCAATTGTCCGCAACTTGTGCACTGTGCCCTCTGCTCCTGCTGCTACACTTGTCATGAGGCAAAGTTGTGCTGCATGCAAAGCACATGCATGCACATGAGCACACACACACACACATACACACACACACACACACACACACATACACACACACACACACACACACACATACACACACACACACACACACATGTATACCCGCGCTTGCATTTATAGGTCTCTCTTATGCACGCGATTCCTCTCTCTCTCTCTCTCTATCTATCTATCTTGAGAGAAGAACTTATTTAGGCACGCACAAGTCAATCCTGAGCAATCATGGGGACTCATGCATGTACAAGCATGCACATAGAGATGTGTATTAGTTGTAAACCCTGGTATTTGCTCTGTTCCCATTGGCTCATGGCAGGCATGCAAGGCCATTCCAAAGGGCAAGGTCACAACTTACGGGACCTTGGCTGCGGTCCTGAAGTCCTCCGCGCGTGCAGTGGGCCAGGTGTGCACCCTTAATCCGCTTGTGTCAATGAGGCTTTTGTAGTTTTCTGCAATGCTCTGTGCTCAAAACTGCCCTGTCCTGCACACTGGGTCGCATGCATCAATACTTTGAAGGGGCCCTGATGAGTAGTATCAGTTTCTTTGTCTGTCTTGCCCTCTGCATGCAAGTTCACGAGGACACTTCTGTGTGCATCCCTTTTCTCCTATGATACTCATCCCAACCCTGTATCTATTGTTGTTTCAATTGTTAATACTGGGTTGTAGTTCAATTCCATGCATCGGATGAGGCAAAGAACGTGTTAATTTTGCCACATGCTGATGCGTGCAGGGCATGCGGCGCAACCCTTACGCCCCTGAAGTGCCTTGCCACAGAGTTATCGCCAGCAGTTTTAAGCTGGGGGGTTTCCATGGGAGTTGGGTGAGTTGCACGCTGTCAGAGCGCTTAAATTGCTGGGTTTGGATGATTTTGCTTGGTGAGGTGCACGCTGGTGCTGTGGCTTGTGGTTGAGTCTCCTGGAAATGCTGTGAGTGCTTTGTGGACATGGCAAGTATTAAGATTGATTTCCTATTGGATTGATGCATTGACGACAGCAATGGGATGAGCATGATGTCATTGGCTCGTGGCACGACCTCATGCTCCTTTTCAGGGTGAAGAAACAGAGGATGTGCGGCGCAAGCGCAGGATGCTGATGGAAGAGGGTGTGCGCTTCACCAAGGCTGCAAAGGTTGGTGGGCAGTGCCTCTAATAAGGCAAAGCGTGTTTGCTAATCTATACTCAGCAATCATGCCTGGAAATTCTGTCGCGAATCATGCCTCTCGCAAAAAAAGCATAAGCCTTAAGCAGAACCCCTTTAATTCCTTTTTTTGTCTTCCATTGCAGGTGGAAGCTGAGTGTGTGTGTGATCCGCAGGAGCTGCTGCTGCTGCTGCCTAAAGAACTGCAGTCTTCAGTGTGAATGAGGTGCACCGAGCGGGGCTGCCTTGCACTTGAAGAAGCCTTTCTGGCTTACTCTTGTGCCGTTTGCTGTATTTGGGGGGGGGGGGCATAAGCTGTGCAAGTGCTGAATGCAGGGCTGGCTTCTTGGGTGAATGTGCCACGCCATTATTACACACCCACCTGCTCAATGTGGCAAAGATGGCAGCAATAAACAAGGGAGCCCTGCAGCACAGGAGCAAATGTGACGAAGAAAAGAGAGGACCATGCAGACCAGCATGAAGGCTGGCCTCGTGCATGACTGTGAAAAATGGAAGTGTAAATGTCTACGCTGGAGGCTCACCAGTTTCTCTAAGGAGAGGCCCGCACAGGGTGCTTACAAAAAGATTCTGCCTGGACACTACCTAAACATTTCAAAGCCGCCCAGATATGTATGTGCCACAGAAGCAGAAATGCTGTCGTGGGGCTGTTCGCTACATAATGGAAAGTGGAGAGGAAAGGCAGAGGAGTCTCACTTTTCAGAAGAGGAAAACTTTACAAGGTTTTTATTGATATCGAAACTTCAGCCAGAAAGTTTCGGTAAAGAGATTCTGTTAGAGAAAGGAAATTGCTGTACCTGCAAGTAAGGTAAGGTTACGTCGCTGTATCCGCCTACGAGGGCAGCTGAGCAGAAACAATGGTTACAATGGATTTGACCTTCAGCCAGGTAAATTAGGATAGGGTTACATAGCTGTACCTGCCTACAAAGGCAGCTTAGCTGGATAGGATAGGATAGGGTTACATAGCTGTACCTGCCTACAAGGGCAGCTTAGCTGAAGCAAAAGGTGCCTGCAACCAAACCAAACTAAACTTGTGCAAATGTCAACTGAAAGCCTTGAGCTGAGTTCAGAAGCGTCAACTGTAAAAATCACACTCACACTGTCACTCTAATGAAACAAGCACGCAAAGTCATGCTCAAAAAACTCCATAAGGCTGTAGTGTTAGGAATATACACTTTTGTGTTTTCACAAGAAGCACAGAAAGTTTGAGAACAGCACCGCTCTGAAAAAGGCCTAAGAGGCCATAGTAAATGTGTTATGTTCTGCTTTGCACTTCAGTTCTCAGCATCCACTGTTAAAGATGCAATGCAATGCTTCAGGAAGGGTAACCGCCGATACAGCCTGGTGAGTGCACATGTCAAAGAAGGTATCAACTGCGTTGCCTTGCTTGAATCTCTTCAGCAGACAAGTACCCTCTGTAATCTCTCCAAGACATGGCACGGGGTATGGACGGCCCTTGAGGACCCCCATACACCCCCCCATACCTCCTATTAGGGACCCATGCTGCTTGTATTGCCTGCGCAGTCTTATGTGCTCGAACTCGGGTCTCTTGGTCTTAGCTGGAGCAAATAGGTGCCTATAACCAGGAGGGTTAAAAAAAAGGAGTGGACACCATGTCAAAATTATGGGCGGGAGGCCCGAAAGGACCACCCACCCCCCTTCCCCCCCAAATACTGCCCCCCTCCCCAAGGAAAGGGTATCAATCTGCTCCTTTTTCAATGCCCCATCCATCTGCATACTCAGCGCAATAAGAAATTGAGTTGCAGCAGAGTTATGGGCCAAAAACTGAGCACCGGACGCCCATGCATACCTGCCCTTCCAGGCACCCACAACAGGCTTGCAAGTTCACAAACTGCCCCCTTGACTTCACCAATGAGTTACAATGAGTAACAATGGGGTTTGACCTTCAGCCAGGTAGTTTGGCTGCTCGGTCTGCTCAACTGCACAAAAAATATCCATGAGATCGGAATTAAAACGATAAGTCTCATTAGTTTGCTTCTGCAAGAAATGAATAGCATCCTCAGAGCTAGCTTGAGTATAGTAAAAAGTGCCTGATTTGTCCAGTAAAAATCAGTGAGAGGGGAAGTCAGAAAATAGCTGTGCATAAGTTCTTCGAACAGAACACACAGAAGCGCAAGAACAAAGGAACACGGCATGCTTTTCATCTTGGAGTCCTCCTTGGTCACACCGATCACAAGCAGATGTGTGCTCCTGCCAAAGTGATGTCTCAACTCTTAAAGAGTGAGCATGTGAACGAAAGTGTGCTATGTTTCTCAGCGTGCGCTTGCCTAAATCAAGATGCAAATACCTGGGGACAGAAAAAGGCGCACCATGAACAGACAAGGGTCTCAAAGGGAGTGCCATCCAGTGATGATACTTGGCTAATTTGTTCGTGTGTTCACCATGTTCTGCCAAGGGATCAGCATTCCACACACCTCGCAGCCTTTTTCTCAGATCAACAACAAACTCCCTCATGACTATAGGCTGCCCAGATCGAACACAATGAGTAAACACGTTGCACCTGTCCAAGCCTGTGCAGGCAGCCAAAATTTCTGAGGTCCAGCATCTATGGGAAAGACTGCTCATTTCAACATCTGCTTGCAGTACCTTACTGAGTGTAGTGCTGTTGCTGCGCGAAACCAATAAAACTGTAAAGGTTCACGCGCACAATCACTGCATGAAATGAGGATGCGAAGTAAAGCACAATATCCACCAGGTTGCAGTGTCAGATTCTATAAACAAACTTTTTTATGCCACGTGATGCGCAGAAAAAATAGAACAGCACAACTCAAAAAATGGTCTTACAGGCCATGACAGACATGTTCATGATATGCTTCCTACTTCAATTC
The DNA here is from genome assembly GCA_914767535.2 of Dunaliella primolecta. Classification (NCBI taxonomy): domain Eukaryota; kingdom Viridiplantae; phylum Chlorophyta; class Chlorophyceae; order Chlamydomonadales; family Dunaliellaceae; genus Dunaliella; species Dunaliella primolecta. Next base: position 5,864,031 of record OU611757.1, read on the forward strand.
CAGGTAGTTTGGCTGCTTGACTGTTCCAGCCACACAAATATCCATGGGCTCAGAAATAAAGCGATCAGTCTCATCAGTTTGCATCTGCAAGAAAAATGAAATACACCCTCAGAACTAGCTCATGTTTTATCAATAAGCGCCAGACTTGTCCAGAGCACCTGCGAGAGCCAAACGGAACCTTAGTGTACTTGTTGGCGCTGCTGTTGAGGCCAAAAGCATTTGTGTGCGTTTTGATCTTATGTGGCTTACATGGTGCACACTTGCTTTGTACTTGGTCTTGATGCTCTCCCTTATGCTGATTCAGAGTGCTCATTTCTTTCCCTGACTATATTATCTCTCAATGGTTTACAATGGTGGCCTACAGCCCGAGACTCTGGCTGATGGCAGCTGGTGAAACAAGCTCAACCAGTATCAAAAATTGAGACCAAGTCTGACACAAATCTAAGAAGTCTGTATGAGTCTTGGTTTAGGAAAGCATTGATTTCAGAATCAGTGATAGTATGATGATATTATCTCTCAGTGCCTTATTAGCCACTGCTACTTTCATGTTTCTTTCTTAATGGGGACAACACATGATAACTAACCCCTATTCCAAACTCATCACTGCCTATCCACATCTCTGTTGTGAACTTGGAACCATCGTTTGTACCAACCTTTGCTGCAACGACCCACAATCCTCCATCAACCAGGAAATACCGAGGTGACCTCTTTCTCAGCACACCTGGGACCTACAAATCATTGCAGTCTGGAACACAGCTGCAAGGATTCATCTAAACGATCAAAACCCAGCTTGGCTACAGGGCCTGGCTAAAGCTGTTCCAGAAGCCAAATGGAACCTACGCAGTGTTGGCAACCAGTAAAAGAAAAGACTACGCAAGCCAGGTCCATCTGCGTGCATTAAGGAAAGGTCCCCTAACTAGCAAGCTAGCTAGGGCCTCACCGAGGAGGTTCACTGGTCCAGTCTAAACCAAGCTATGAACCTATGGAGAGCAACTAATGCGGGTCCGGTGGGTTGCTGTCAGCCATGCGCCTGCGGGCGTGGACTCTCCTCCTGCTCTGAACTGCCTTGCCCCCAGTGATGCCCCTGCCAGAAGAACCCTGCAAGTATAATGAGTGCCTGGTGTTTATATTTTTTGTTAATGATTGGAGTGCATGGCAACTTAATTGAGAGGCTAATTTTTCTGCGTTATGTCTGGTAAGACCCAGCTCAACCAGGGGAGTGATGGTGTAGTCATTATAGATGGTACCTGCTACACCAAGTAAGATGATGTGCAAGGTCACTATATTATTTCTGTTTGAGTTTCTGAGACTACAGGTGCGAAGTCTAGAAATGGAACCAGCATGCTAGTCAGCAGCTTTTTGTAGGCTTGGTAATGCATTACCATATGGGTTTGTATCTGGGCAGTATTTGAGCTTCCACAAGGTGGATATCCCTATCTTGAGCAGGTATCCTTTTAGGGGCGAGATGGGTTGCTCTCCCTGGGATAGAGCGCACAAAGACAGCATCAGGACGGCTTTGGTGTTGGGCAGAGGGGCCAGCACCATTGGGAAAAGCCCAGTCAGGAATTTCCCTGGGGATGTTTTCAGGGACTTCAATGCCTTGTTCTTGGAGCTTTTCCCTACAGCAAGCATCCATTGCAACAAGGAATGAGCCATGTGCACCTTTGCTGAGGGCTTTGCAACAGAGACTGAGGGCAATGTTGTGTCTGTTTATGAACATCCCTTGGCATCATGAGTGCGGTACTTGAGGAGGTTTATTTGTTGTTTAAGGGTAATCTTGGGGTTTCTCCAAAAAGAATTGCTAATTTTTTGGTTGGCAAGTTTAGGGGATAGCTTAGGTAAGCCTGTGTTGGTATTGCTGTTATGAGATGGTGGTTGCATCATGCATCATCATTCAAGTTGAATTGCTGCCAGCCTTTGTAATAGCAACTGGATATATCGGCAGAGCCAAGCTTGTGTTTGTTATGCATATGGGATTTGAGCTTGTCTCTCAAGTTAGTGAGGTAAAGGGGTGTGGGATTATGGGAGTGCCCTCGGGGAGGTCTGACGGAGAGCCAAAAGGAGTTGTGGAAAGGGTCCTGGCATCAGGCAATGAGATATCTGTGTTATCCATAATAGCCGCAGTCTGTGTGCAAGCATCAGCTCCCTCATTGCCAATGACGCCTGAGTGAGCTTTGACTTTATAGAAATTCAGCTGATGTGGTGAGTGCTCTATAATGGTTGAAATAGCTTGAATGAGCTCTGCATGCAGGTGGATCCGCATGCTCATTGGATTGAGGATCTGCCTGTAAATTTGGGACAAATAGGACGCACTGTCGGTGGCTATGTTTGTGTGCCCCTGTTGGAGTGCGACAAGGATGCCAGCCAGTTCGGCTCTCTTGATTGTGTTGGTTGGGCCACGGCCATTGGGTTTGATGTACAGTTGAAGTTATGGTGAGAGGTGGTCGCCCTCTTTGTTTGGTTTGTAGACGCCTGAGCCGACTAGTGGTGGGGAGTTATCCTTGATTTTCATGACGCTGCCATCTGTGTAAGTGATGTCTTTCCAACACTGAATTTTGGGTGTGAAGGTGGTATTTTGCGTGTGATGTTGATCTATTACTACTTGTGTGTGCTTTTGTGAGCATTCAAGGGACACCTTGAGGGGAAGGGATAATAACTTTTTTCTCCATTTGTTTGATATTAGTCGTTGGTTGGAGCTCAGGTTCCTAGGGGGGGCAGGACGAGTAAGAGGTAACCACTGGGCTGGGACGTTGTGCTGAAGCTCTTCAAACCAGCGCTCATTGGCATTTTGTAGGGTCTCCCTTGCTTGTGTATTCCAGACAGCAATGAGTTGTGTGGGGTATGTAGGATGGGTGGGGTTGGGTACGGTGTTGAACCAGTACTGGGGGGGTTCAAAATGGATGTGTCTTGCAGGGAATTTGGCAAGCACTTTGATGTATCCTGGGTGGTTGTTAAGCCAATTCATGTAGGCATTGCCGCTGGAGCCCCTCCAGTGGGGTAGGAGTATGAAGGTGGCAACCGGCAAATAAGTTTGAATGGAGGAATGGAGCGCGTGGCGCAGGAGTTGAGTCATGGTTTCATCGTCGTGAGGGGGGTGACAGAAGGAGTAACCAGAATAGCGCACTGAGAGGGCATCTGTGCAAGCTCCAAAGATCTGGTCACGAGGGTTGGCGCTGAAGTACTTCTTGTAGGAGGGGTCAAAGTCAAGAGGCTTGGAGTACCTTTCCGTGGAGACCATGCAGCACTTTTGTAAGGCTGAGCGTATGTGGGAAGGTGTGATCAGCGTATTAGAACTGTGAACCTTTTTGCTCTTGGCAAGCAAGTCTTTGTTCTTGGCTTTCTGCCGCTGGAGTAGGCCCATGACTTCAGTCGCCATGTCCTGAACTGGTGGTTGGAGCGTGTTGTGTAGGCCTGCTTGTTTGGCTGCTTTGTATGCTTCAGTGAGGGTCGAGAGTCTTTCTGTAGTGAGCATGCCCACACATTTGCTGACAGTGTTGTATATACAGGCAGCTTCATAGGTGGAGAATGAAGGCATTTCCACGGGTATGCTGGTCTCCCTGCTTGGGTCAGACTTTTGGATTTCTTTCGTGAGGTCAACGGGCCTGACAATGATCTCACATTGCCATGTTGGCAGGATGTCTGTTTGAGGGTTGGTGGGCAGGAAGTCAAATTTAGCATTTTTGCGGATTGCACGGCCATTGGTTGATAGCCATGAGGTTTGGAGATAGTTCTGGAGGTTGCCATCAAATCCTTGGTTGGCGAGGTATCAAGACCAGCACTATTGGCTTGGGGATCTGGTGGTTGTTCTGGTTTCTCCTTCTCAAAGGCTTCTACATGGGTCCATAGGTCAGGATGCTTTTGCAGCATTTCAGCCGCTCCCCATCTGGGATGCCATGTGACATGGATCATCTCATGTTCTTCAGAGAAATTGTTCCTTGCTTGTTTTTCAGCTTGGCGCAATTGAGCACAAGCAGGGCAATCCCAGTGCTCATAAGATTCGCTCAGCCTCCGGTCTTGTTGAGAACATACTTTGACTTTTATGAGGCATTCCCAGTGGTAAGTACGGTGGCATGTATCACAAGTGGGCATGTCATCGTAGCATTGGGATTTGTACGTGTGTTCTTTGCTTACTGGGCTCCAGCAAAGTTGGCAGCATGGATCTTCTGCCAGCCTTCTGGGTATGTGACTTATGTTGTCCACTTTCAGCCCTTCATTGAGGAAAATGGGTAGGGCCCATTTCTCAATCGTGACAGGGTGCCATTGGACTTTGTACTGACTTTGTTGGATACATTGTGGGGAACGTTTGTGCTTACGCAGGTGCTGCCAATCCAGAATGCTCTGTATCACATGGTCACTATGGCATAGCGGAAGATTGTGTTGCTTGCACGCATTGTGCCTATTTCGTTGGCTTTATTGTGCTTGTAGTTTCACAGCCAGTTAGCAGTATCAGTGCTCGGTATGGTGGGTGGTAAGAGGGGTGGAGTAAGGATGGGTGCCGAATGGTAGTTTAGAATGTGTGTTGGGTTTTGGCTGTGCCTGGTCCTCTTGGTCTGGCTTGGTATGGCCTGGGTGGGGGTAGGTGAGAGATCCTGGTTGGGGGGTGTTCCATGTAGAGGCCTGTTTCCGCGAGGATTTTTCCTCTTACAGGTGCATCCTGCATGATCAGGTTCTTCCTGCATATTAGACTGAGTGCTAGAAGGATGGTGGTCTTGGTTTGGGACTTCTATTTCTCGGGGTAAGTTCTGGCTATCAGTCTGCAGGTTGGGGGGGTCCTCAGGTCTGTCCACCTCCATATGCTGGGGTGCGTGTTCAGGGCTGAATTTTGACCAGTCCCACCCTGTGGGGGTGTGCTCAGTCTTAATCATCTCTTATACACCATATTGTTGATGTAGCGTGACTCTGGGGGTTTGTCGGGCGAGCTGTCTTGGCTCTTGATGAGAGTGTTGATGAGGTCTGTTGTTGAAGTATGGGAGTTGAGGACATGTGCTTAAGCTATCACAAGCTTGTTGAGAGCAACGATGTGTCTAGTCTTCACTTTTTGGCCAAGCAGGGATGTGAGTTTGTTTCCATCAATGATGTGGGTGAGGTTGTCTTTGAGTAGTGGAAAGAGTCTTGTCACGCCTATTTCCACGAGGCAACCATTATGCTTTCAATACAATGCGTGCTGACACGCCTGGATTCAAAACGCGCCGACGCCTCCCCTCTGACAAACAACACATGTCTAGAAATCCATCCTCTTCACACATAGGTAACCAGGAAGAACTATTTGTACTTGACCAATCTAGTCAACCAATCTGGTCAACCCTCAAGCTTAAAGTCCCTGACTGGAGGACATGGGCTTACACTGATGGTACCTGTCAAATCCAGAATGGCATACAAGAAATTGGAGCAGGCGTCTACTGCCCTCTCACCGACAGCAGAAGTTTTGTCGAGCCCAACAGTGCTGGAATTACCAACACCATATGTCGAGCTTAATTAGCAGCAATTGCTGCTGCTATCACGTACTCTTAGTCACACATTAGACAGTCTCACCTCTCTTCATCAAATACGTAAACAACTTATTGACCCAGAGAAGCACAAACAGCATATTCAAGGGGATGTCCTAAAAACCATATCTACCCTCATTAGCAACTCACAAACCGATATTTGCTTCTACCAAGTAAAATCTCATGCTGGCATTGCTGGTAATGAATGTGCAGATGCTATTGCTAAATATCAGGCTAACCAAGCCAATACTAGCGTGGCTGTTACTGGGATCCCTGGCGCAGGCCCCGGCGGAAATCCATTTTCCAATCTTTTTTGGTTAGCCAGAGAGGGAAAAAGATAACATACTGCCGGCACCTTCACAGCTCCTGCACCCAATCCTAAAATCACCTACCTCCCCAAACTTCGAGTCTCACATGCATACAAAACACAGACTTGGATATGCATACCCCAAAACACCTGCAGGAAAAGAAAAGAAGAACTACGCAGGCAGTGAAAACGCTCCCCACATCAATTAAGGAGAAGAGGATACCTAGGGCCGAGGCACCGTGTATCCCCTTCACCAAGAGAAAGAAAACAAACAAGTCGATGGGGATCAGGAGGGTTACTAGCAGTAGCCCGTGCCTGATCTTGGTGACGACAGTTGAGAGGAGTCTTCTCAAGAGCGCGTCTGGTACTAGAAAGTTTATAAGCGTACTGGACACAATGGGCATGAAGCCTCAGAGCAAGCCTGATGGCTGTATGTGTGTCAAGACCAAGCTTTTTAAGAGGCTCCAGAGTGTGGGGGTGTAGATGACCCCGCCCACACCTAACAGAATGGTATGGAGGGTGACTTGAGCTGAGGCCCTTACAAGATTGCGACAGAGGTCGCGGTGCTGTTGCTTGGAGGCCTCAAGCTGGCTCTCGGGCCGGGTGTCTTCACAGTGTTTGACCGACATACAAAATGAAAAACATGTGTTGTTCAGATGCTCCAATCCCCAGGTCTGCTCTCTCCGTCAAAAGTGTGCCTCACTTTTTGAGCAAAACTTATCTTTTCTACACCTCCATGTCTCCCACAGGATACCCTGTCTAGGCACCATTCACCATGTGAACTCCCAGGATATTAATATTTTCCTAAACCAAGATAACAACAAACTTCATTTTTTCTTCATGACCTCATGTGTATTTATGAACAGGCTAGCAGTCAAACGTCTTGAATGAGGCCTTTCTTCCCTTGTAACCCTTGTAACCCTTGTATTAGACCGACAGGCCTGTCCTAGGACAGTATTTGACTGACATGAAAAGAAAAGAAAATGAAAAAAAAAGAAAAAGCTCAGCTTTTATGTAGGCTACATGCAGAGAAAACCCTCCCTACATCAATTAAAGAATGAGAGACACATTGGCTCAAAGAGCCGTCAGCCTCCCTCACCAGAAGATTAGAGGGAAATTAATGTGGATCGGGTGGGTTTCTGGCAGCACGCTGCTCCAGGGCACCAGTGTTGTGATGAGTGTTTTTACTTTCAATGGCACGTCTGGTAAAGGTGAGTTTGTGCGCAAATTGTATTGTGGCCCTGCCTTCAGGTGACCTTTCCTTAATGCACGCGGCTAGACTTGGCAAGCGTAGTCTTTCTTTCTTTCTTTCTTTCTTTCGTCTGGTAAAGGTGAGTTTGTGCGCAAATTGTACAGAATGGGCATGGAGCTTTCTTGCAAGTGTTTCAGATCTCTGTGAGTCAATCCGATTGAGTCCCTATTTTTTTGAATTGATCAAGGGTATGGGCAGTGTAAATGGTCCCACCCACACCCAGGAGGATTGGGTGGGTAGTAATCTCTGCACTTTGGAGTTGTTTGCACAGTTCCCTGTGTTGTTGCTGTGAGGCTTCTAGCTGGGCACTAGGCCTGGTATCTTCACAGTATTTGATTTCTATCAAGTGGAGATGGCCGGCTGGAGTTGCGCTACTCCCCATACTACGCAGTACTCGGTGTGAGGGAGGAGTAGGTGGTCTGTTTGGGTTAGTTGGGTGAGGAGTGACCAAGATTGCATCAGGGCGGCTGGAGTTGCATCTGGTTTGAATAGGAATCATGGGTTTGAAGAGGTAGGAAGGCATAGCACGATTAGAGATGTGCTCAGGGACTTTCAGGTCGTGCTGGGCCAAACGCTTTGTGTTGCCCGCATCCAACTGCACAAGATGGCCCCATAAGAGCCTTCACTGACCAGTTTCAAAATCATCCTGCAAGCAATATTGTGACGCTCAGTTACCATCATGGTAAACGTAACATGCTGTTACGCATGACGGGGCATTGGCAGCCAGATAGGATGTGGACAGCGCTATCCATGTGATGGCAATCAGGTACTACATAGTAGGGGGCATGTAAGGCTAGTGGACCTTTTATATCGGACCTCATGTTTCTGATTGTATAGGATGCCTGTGCGGTATTGGAAGAAAACAGGCTTCTACTCATACCATCAGAGTCTGTTACCACATGTAGAGTAAAAATTCAGCATTGCCTTCAGGAACATGAAAGAAAAGAAAAGAAAAACTACGTAGGCAGAGGAAACTCTCCCTACATCAATTAAGGAAAAGGAGACACGTTGGCTCAGAAGAGCCGTGAGCCTCCTCCACCACAAAGCTACAAAGAAGAAAGCTAATGGGGATCTGGAGGGATACTGGAAGCACCCGGCTCCAGAACTTGGCTGTGAGAAGCATCATTTTCCATAGCACGTCTAGTGGTAACAAGCTTATGGGCATACTGAACCGAACGGGCATGGAGTTTTTGAGCAAGTTTATGGGCCCGTTGATGGTCCAGTCCAAGTTGTTTGAACTGGTTCAAGGTATGATCAGTTTGCAGGTCCCACCAACACCCAGAAGGATAGTGTGGAGAGTCACAACTTTAGCACTAATGAGCTTGCTGAGGTCTGCATGCTGCCGCTGTGCTGCCTCCAACTGTTGCCCAGGCCTCGTGTCTTCACAGTACTTAATTTCAATCAAGTGCACGAGCCGCTGGTTTACATAAAGTTGGTGGGGCTGTCTCACGCGGTTGGCTCGTGTGGCCTCTGTGTTGGGTTGTGTCTGCTGCGTAACGTATGGTGTGAGCGAGTGGAAGAAGGAGAAGAGGGAGTGGGTTTGGCAATATAGGGAGTAATCTGTATAGCATCAGGACGACTGGATGTGAGTCATCACTCCCTATGTCCATGTTAACCAAGCCTGCCCCCAAAGGGCTTTTGCTAAGAGCTTTGATGATCATTCTTCCAGCAACATTGTGGCGTTCAGTTTTCATGCTGGAGATGATATGATTATGGCAGCCTGAAAGCATGTGGAGTGCACTGTCTAATTGATGACAGCCTGGGAGAGGGCATAGTGGGTCAGTGGACCTCTTGAAGCGAACTGCATGTCTTTGGTTATAGAGGGTGCCAGTGCGATATTGTAAAATGGTGCGCTTCATAGGTGTGGATATACAAGGCATGTTTCTAAAAGCGTTGCTGACTTTCTTGTTAACATGAGGTAATAAGCTCTGATAGTAAGTGTAGTAGCCTGTTTTGGGATTGGCATATCCAAGTCTGTGTTTTATATGCATGTGAGACTTGAGAGCATTTTGAAGATTGGGGAGGTAGGTGACTTTAGGATTGAGAGCAGGAGCTGTGGGTGTGTCAGCATTGTGTTCATTTTTTTCCTCCTTGGCTAACCAAAATAAGTGAGAGAAAGGATTTCCGCCAGGGCCTGCGCAAGGGATCCCAGTATCAGCCACGATATTATTGGCTTGGCTTGCTTGATTTTTAGCAATAGCATCTGCACACTCGTTACCAGCAATGCCAGCATGAGATTTTACTTTGTAAAAACGAATATTTCTTTGTGAGTTGCTAATGAGGGTAGATATGGTCTTTAGGACATCCCCTTGAATATGTTGTTTGTGCTTCTCTGGGTAATAAGCTGTTTACGTATTTGATGAAGAGAGGTAAGACTGTCTGAAGCAATGTGTGAATAAGAGTGCGTGATGGCAGCAGCGATTGCTGCTAATTCAGCTCGACATATGGTGTTGGTAATTCCAGCACCATTGGGCTCGACAAAACTTCTGCTGTCAGTGAGAGGGCAGTAGACGCCTGCTCCAATTTCTTGTTTGCTATTCTGGATTTGACAACTACCATCAGTGTAGGCCCATGTCCTCCAGTCAGGGACTTTGAGCTTGAGGGTTGGACTAGATTGGTAAGGTACAAATTTTTTTTCCTGATTACCTATGTGTGAATAGGTTGGGTTTCTAGATGTTTGTTGTTTGTCCGAGGGGAGGCGTTGGCGTTTATTGAATCCAGGCATATCAGCATGCATTGTATTGAGAGTAGAATGGTTGCCTATATTGCGCAGCTCCCAGTAACTTCTGGTACAGCCGAAGCCAGGCCCTGCAGCCAAGCTGGGTTGTGATTGTTTAGATGGATCCTTGCAGATGTGTTCCAGACAGCAACAATTTGTAGGTCCCATGTGTGCTGAGGAAGAGGTTTTTCCTGGTTGAGGCAAGATTGTGGATCATTGCAGAAAAGAAAAGAAAAGAAAGGTCTACGCATTGTAGCAGAGGTTAATACGTGTGATTGTTCCAAGTTCACAACAGAGATGTGGATAAGCAGTGATGAGCTTAGAGTAGGGGTTAGTTATCATTTGTTTTCCCCAGATAGGGAGGAACATGAAAGTTGCAGTGGCTCCTGTATTGAGAATAGCTGAGTAAGTATAGGGAGGAACATGTCCTGTATATCCACACCCATGAAACACACCGTCTTACAATACCGCACAGGCACCCTTTATAACCGAAAACATGTAGTACGCTTCAAGATGTCTACTGACCCTTTATGCCCTCTCATAGGCTGTCATCAAATAGACAGCGCTTCATGGCTTTCCTTGGTTGGAAGGCTGACAGTGCTGACTCTGCTTGCTGTTGAAGGTCTGGAACTCCAGTCTTTCAGCAATCATCCTGCTTTCTTTCTCATTGCTGGACCTGTCTTCTTTCTCTGCCTGCCGTGCTTCTCTCAGTCTGAACTTTGTGGTGGGTGGGTCATACGGTCTGTGCACCAATGTGGCCCCCTTTCCTGAATTGATGTAGGGAGTGTTCACTGCCTACATAGTTTTTCTTTTCTTTTCCTTTTTGTGGACGTTCTGACTCCACAAGAGGCCCATGCTTCCAGTAGAATCATGACATATCATCAATGGATGCCCTGTCTAGGTACCATTCACCACTTGGTTGGTGGGAGTCAACGGGTGGCTCTTTCCTTAATGCACGCGGCCGAACGGCAAGTGTAGATCTTTCTTTCTTTCTTTCTTTCTGGTGCCTAGACAGGGCATCCTGTAGGAGACGTGGAGATGTAGAAATGAGAAGTTGTGCTCAAGAAGTGAGGCATACTTCTGACGGAGAGAGCAGAACTGGGGATTGGAACATCTGAACAGCACGTGTTTTTCATCTTGTATGTCATCAGTATCACAGATTTCACAGACTGGAGAAGTATTATTACACCAAACAGCCTGTTCAACTCGAGGAGTGTGAACTCACAGCCTGACTCTGACAATTTTGCGAAGGACATGATGGGGAAGAACCAAGTACATGTATTTAGGCAGAGTATAAGGAGGGTGGATGACATGAATAGCTCTGACAGGAAGTGTGCACCATCGATGATATGTCAGCCGCTTACTGTTGCTTACTCTGGGATCAGGAGTTGTGAATTGATTCCAGTAGCTAAGGTGTCTAGTTCGTAGGTCCACCACACAGTGACTGAGGTTCACAGGGTCATAAGACAAAATTTGACGTCTCATCAGATCACCTGATGATCCGAGTGTGCCAAACCATCCAGCGCAGTCAAGAGGTGTGATGTCCAACAAGAGTCAGTTTTGGAGCTAAGGCTGATGCGTGGAGAACCTTATTGAGGAGGAGACTGTTGCACTTAACACACTAAAACACTTGAACTGGAAAGGTTCCATGCCACATTCTCTTGGGATGCTCCAAGATGGTGTTGTGGATTTTACCCCAAGAGGGTTTTGCAAAATGTTCAGAATCTACTTCTGTAGCTGATTGTCCATTTCCGTGCCTTGTTGTAAGGAAGGAGTGGCCCATATCTGGTAGGCAGGTACAGCTGTGAATCCCTACCCTATTCTATCCTGCCATTAAATACAGCCGAGTAAAGTAGAAGACCTGAAGTTTTATTTAAGGGTGTCCTTGATGCCTTCCTAGCAGTCCTCAAAGTCAGGTACAGCTACACGTATGCATCCCCTTCCATATTTCTGCCGGCTAGGATACCCACTCAGACCTGCTTTCTTGGTGACTCATTATGCATGTATCATCAGGGCAGGAATGAAGCCCGATAAAATTGGATATGACACTAAACTGCACGAATTTTTGCTCAGCGTCCGCGAAATCACTTGTGCAGGCTTGCAGGTCTTGCCTGTCTGGTATCAGCCTGACCAAAAGGACATGAAAGTAAACGAAAAAATAAGAGCTTGGGGCATGTGTCCTATACAACATGGCTTGGAAATAAATGTGCACCAAACTGAACAAAAAATAAGTTCTTGTTATTGTAAACTGTCAATGTTGACATTTAAAAAGGAAAATACCCAAAACAGCACAGACCTACTCTCCTTTGTGGGAAAAGGTTTTTGTGTGGCATAGAAATTGGAAAAGAATCAGGGATTCTCTTGGCTGCCGGGCTGCCAGCCTTCTTGAAAGGCAGCATTGAAACTCAACTTCCTGCTCTCCCTAAAAAGCTTGCACACGTCCTTCATACCATGCTGGAAAGATGCATTAGTGGAGAAGTTGACATCCATGAGACAATCTCACATGCTGTCCTGTCCATCAAAGGAGCACGTAACAAGTGCACCAGGGAGCCTGAAGAGTAAATTGCAAAAGGCAAAAAAAAGCAAGCGCAATCAGGCAACGAAGACAGGTCATTGATGGGTCATTGTGCAATCAAGGAGGGCAACAGGCTATACATCCTCACAAATGTATGAGAAGCTTTTTTGGTGTGAAGCTGATCATTGTACTGCTCCAAGGCTGCTGAAGTACACGCATACACAAGAACTACATATTCAAATAACATACAGGAAAAGCAAACAAGTCTGCAACTCTCACTTGGCATGCATCCTGCCTGTTATTTTTCTGCATCCAAAGGAAGCAACTGAGCGCTTTCGTACAAAAGATGAGCAAATCTTGCAAAGCAGCTGTGTGGAGCCGGATACATCATGCCATGAATCATAATCCTTTAACCTTCGATAAGGTCAAGACAATGATGCCAGCTGCTGTCCAAGGCCTTCCTGTTGGGTTGTTGGGGAATAGGGCACCCAGAAGCTTTGGAACAGCAGCAGCCAAGACCCTGTAAAATTGCAAGTTCAGTGACTGAACATACCTTGCAAATCATCGCGTGTGCTGCCTTGACCTCTCTGCCTCCTCCTGCCTCCTGACCTCCTCGGCAATTTGCTCATAAATGTTGGGTCGAGTGTACACCATCTGCAAATTTGCAATCATGTGTGAGCGCACGGCAAGAACATGTCTCACACTTGTAACGATGATGCCCCCAAGCAAGCAGGCAGTTGCGGCCATGTTTCATTAACATGCAGTTGTATTTACATGCAGATTCGCCTTGAAGACCCAATTCATGCGTTTGTGCATGTGCTTGCCATGTGTAGTGTCTTGTGTAATTTGTGTGTGTGCGTGTGCGTAAGGAAATGAACGCGCCTCCTCGTTTGTGTGCATGCACATGCATGTGCATATACACATGGGCGCACATGTGTGTCTGTATGTGTGTGTATGTGTCAGTAGGTGTGTGTGTGTGTGTGTGTGTGTGTGTGTGTGTGTGTGTGTGTATGAGTGTGTTCGTGTGTGCGTGTGTGTTCATGTGTGTGCATGTGCGTGCGTGCGTGCGTGTGTGTGCGTGTGCGCGCGCGTGTGTGTGTGTGTGTGTGTGTGTGTGTGTGTGTGTGTGTGTGTGTCTGTGTGTGTGTGTGTGTGTGTGTGTGTGTGTGTGTGTGTGTGTGTGTGTGTGTGTGTGTGTGTGTGTGCGCGTGCGCGCGCGCGCGCCATGGTTTCTCATGCGAAAGTGTCCATGACCATGAACTCACCCAGGAGTACGTGGTAATGGGGATAGCTAGGAGACCACATGCTACCATCCAGGGAGGCAGGGTAAACCTGGGCATGCTCCAATTCCGCCAGGAATATAATGTAGGTAGCCCAATGAATTCCTTACTAATTTTGGTATGAAAATTGTTCAACAACTGTTTGAGTACTCACCTCCTGATCAGCGTGAGCTCTAGTACCTTTACAGCCATTCAGTTGGACAAAGATCGGTATGTATTCTGATTTTTACTTGTTGTATCCCTGGAATTGAGATCCAAACGCTCGTTCTCAGGATGAATGCTCCTTCGTTCATGAACACCTCGAGGGACTCATTGGTAAATTCTAAAATCCAGTGGGTGAACCAAACGAGTTCGTACAATGTGCGGACACAATTGCAATCAGATGGCCACCACTGAGTTCGAAACAAATAACAGTCTTAGTAAAGAATTGAGAGTGGTGAAGGTCACGAGGCATCCCTTACAGCTTAAAAATGTCGTTGGTGAACTTGACCATGCATCCGGGTAGACTGAACCCAACCCAAGGAAGCACTAATGGACTCATGAAGCCCTCTGATGCAGCTTTGAGTAGGATGACCAAGTGGAGTGGAGCAGCCCGCCTGGGTGTGTGCAATTGCAACCAATAATTCTGCTCAAGCAGAGGTGCACATTGTAGCATGATGCCTTTATCATCATGCACAATGCACTGCATACTGTACTGCTTGTATTATTAATAAGGCGTTCACATAATTGATGGCAAGTGTCTGCAATTGCACTGACGTCGCCAGGAAAAGTAGAAACCAACATGCCCAAAAGTCCTTTGGCAAAAGTACCCAATTGTATACCTCCGGGGTTTAGTTGAGCTACAGTGCAGGTTCACTGAATGCAGTGCCTCTTATGTCAGTGTGTTTACAACTCCTCTGTTGGCACCATCATTAAAGGTGGATGCGTTCGTCAATGGCGCGGTGTTGACCGGAGTTTCATTGTACCAAGGGCAGATAGACGACAGCAGCCCGAGGCACAAGTTTCATATGGCAAGGATTGGTGAGTGCAAACGTGTGAAACGAAAGTGTCCAGAGAGGCATGTCCGCGAGGATGCATGTCTCAGAAGAAAAACAAGATAAAACAATGCTGCACATTCAGTTCAGCACATGACCACATGAGGAGATGGTAGGAAACATGGAGGAGGGTCCTAACATTTGAACAGTGAATCGAAGAGGGGAGCAGGAAAAAGCAACCAGCTTAGACAGCACAATCAAGTGACGTTCACACCCCTTTTTAAAAGCAGCGATATATCATCAGTTTTAGAGATCATTGGAAAATCATCTCATTATAATCCCTCATCCTGCTTTCAAAAAATAGTCAAGTTGAAAACATGTGAAGTACTCTGGAAAGGGGCCTTTGTATGAGGAAAAGCACTTGTGGTACAATTGACTAGCCGCTCTCCTCCTGCCAGAATGTAATTCACCGATGAAGTTGAGTTCATGCCCAGGCCTTGATGCGATTTAGCTAACAAAATGACACCATGCGCATATGCATGCAGGTATGAGCAGACAAGGGAAGCGGCAAAGCTGAAGCGGACACCCCGTGAAGAGTTAGGTAAGAGATACACTAATGGTTTTGAAGTATTGCAGGTGATTAAGGTCGACAAGAAAGAGTGCTGACTAGGTTAACTAACAGAGGGGAAAACTTCAAGCATGATCCTATCTTGGCCATATCTTTGCCCTTTCTGTAAGTAAATGAAGCACGTAGGGAGTGGGCTCTAATGTTCCAAGGCCTTCGCGCTACATGAAATACCTCATACATTTTTGAGATACGGCAATGCATGCAAGGTTGACACCCAACATAAGCTGTTCACCTGGAGCAGAATCTAGGTCCCAGGAAGCTGGCCTTAGGGCATGCTAGGTAGGCCTGTGCAAAATGGGAAGGCTCGGAGTTCCCGCCTTGCACTCTGCTGCATTTGTATTGTAGATAGTTTGGCATACGTTGGAGCTGATCCTGCTTTCATTGCCCTCATTTTCTCCAAACCACTCTGCTCCTACTTTTCAGAGCGACGGAGGCGGGCAAACGCAATAGCTAATAATGGCCAAGAGCGCAAAGACCTGTTCACCAATAACTGTAAGTGCTTGATGGTGATGGCCTGTTGCCATGCTGTCCTATGGTTCAATGAGGTGCTCTTTGCCCTTTTTCTTACATCAATTTTGAGTAATTGTGAGGAAAAGCACTTAAAGATTCTGTAATCCTTTTTGATGGTGGTGTAATCCTTTTTGATGTTTCTTTCGTCAGCCAGTGTTGCGCACCATGCGTCCAGTATGGTATTGCCTTGAGGGCAAGATGCAGACCCATACCTAGATGTCTTGAACCCTGATTTGAGTGTGGTTTTGCACGCCTTAACATGATGTTCGGGTTCCAATTTCAACACTTGGGGTGCCAATGAGGCTAAGCGAGTTGTAAGCATGTCTCAATTTTCTTGCTAATATTGCCTGCAGGGGATGGTGATCGGTATAAAGGAAGCCCTGTCAACATCCTGACAGTACTTGTTGCCCTTTTAATTCTTACACCAACAGCAGGTAAGCCTACACTACTTGCTAACCCATGTGGGCGTCACTGTTTGATGATGCCTTATGCTACTGGATCTTTTCCTTATTGCACGCAGCCAGTCCATGCGCCCTCGTTTGTTGGGGTTCTTCAAGGAGCTGCTTGATTCATGCAAATCAGTATAAGGATCTCAACATTGCCCTTTGATTGCAGGCCTGATTTTTGCTCGTCTGACATATGGCACACTATGGGGATGAAGATCAAGCAGTTCCTTTGTGCACACAGTCATTCATCACTGACAGAGGATCTATTTTGAACGTAGATGAAGGGTCTGGTTTTGGTCATGCTGATAAATGTTTGCTTCAAAGTAACACATGTACTACCTTTACAGAATTCATGGGCTAAGAGAGGCAGTTGCACTTGGGTTTGCGTGCTGAAATGTAACCTGCACGGGGACAGACGTCTGGCAACAAATTTTGGCAATTTGCAGCACATACTGGCCTCAGCAATTTTAATTTGGGCGATGTGTTGTTTGTTCCTCTCGTGTTTTCTTAAGATCCCAGTTGGTGTTAAAGTTGTAGATGTCATGCTTGAACAATTGTCCTTGCAAGTGTCTGCTTCAAACAGCCTACGCTGTCAGTGGGGATGGATTGGTTGGGCTGTAAATTTTGCCTACGTTGAGACTAATAGTGAGCCTCACCAGTGATCTAGAGGATAACTAAGAGCAACACGACAAATGTGGATCCGGCGGTTTGTCAGCCATTCGTCCTCTGTGTTTCCGCTCAACTGCCCTTGTAGGCGGATATAGCGATGTAACCTTACCTTTCGTCCAGGCATATGCCTTGCCCTCCTGTAAGCATCCCACCCTGTTGCACCCTTCTCCAGTCCCCCAGCTGAGTCTCTTTCACTAAGAGAGGAGGAACAGGAAGCAGAAAAGAAAAGGAACTCTGCACCAGCCAAAAGGCTGCTTGCATTTGGGAAGACGGTTTGGAAGTGGAAAGTAGAGCATCAGGAGGGCTTTCGGCATCACCGGACATCAAGGTATGTAGGGTTTTGATCAATGCAGAGAAAGTATCCTCTGCATACACTCTTTTTCTTTTCTCATGTCTGGACAGAGGGGACATTCAATGCTGGTAGGGAAGGGGGGAAGGGGAAGGGTTACATAGCTGTACCTGCCTGCGGGGGCAGCTTAGCTGAAGCAAAACGTGCCTGCAACCAAACCAGTCCAAACTAAAGAGCAAAATGAGCTAGAAGCTCAGTCACAGTATTTCAGGCAAGCAGACACGAACTTGGCTAATCCTAGGACATCAGCCTGATTCATGAAGTCTCTAAGGCGTGATGCACTGCTTGGGGGTGCAGAGCTAAACAGATGCTGGAACTGAGTGCGCAGTTCTGTTAAATCCTGAGATGGGCAATCCAGGATAACAATGCTGGTAGGAAATTGTAAACTGCATATGTCAAACTAATGACAAAAAAGAAAAGAATAATAGTGAGAGCTCACGCTTCCACTGCACCGTCTGGTAGGGCTCCACTAGTGTTTTTGACACTCTGAGAACGGAACGAGCCCTACCAGGCGGGATAGGTGTGCTTGCGCGCACGCAGATGGGGCACACACGCCAAAAGTAAATTGGATAACACAGTGAGCGGACGCTGACCTGTGCCTGGGGAAAAGTGACGTGAGAAGCCAAGAAGAGATGGAGATTGAGCAACTTGTGCGCCAGCTTCAACAGAAGGTCGACGAGCTTAATCAAGTGGTGCTCCAGCTACGGCAGCAGCAGCAGCAGCAGCAGGAGGATGGCCGAGCAACTCGGGGCAGCGTTGACCAGCTCGTCCGAGACTCTGCTGACACCAACTGGGCAGCAGCATGCAGCATAGACAGGGAAGAACGTCAGAAGTTCTACAGTGTACGTCTGCTGCGCTCCAGGAACGCAGGGGCGCTGCCCTGCGAAGCAACACCAGCCGGGGTGGAAGCCTTCCTGCAGTGCGAGGTGGGCAGCGTGCAGCATGTGGAGCGGATGCGGGACAACGCACTGGGCAAGCAGCGATACATCGTCAGGTTCAGCACGGCAGAGGCAGCGACTGCAGCGTACGCGGGGTTCCGCGACAGCAGCAATGCAGCACAAGCACTCCTGGTGCAGAAGAAGACGCGCCTGCAGAATGCGCTGGTGGACCTGGCCATACAGCTGCAGCAATTGGGCCGGGGACAGTGTGGGTATGGGGAGGAACTGGTTGTGCAAGTCAGGGGAAAAGCAATCGTGGTCAAACTTGGTGAGGGGGAGCTGGTTCCCTACCCCTTCCGCCAGCACCTGCCTTCAGGCCGCATCCCCAGCCCTGGCGAGCCCTTCCTGCACCTCAATGCAGGCCGACTGGGGCAGCAGCTCAAGCAGCTACTCAAGCCTCCTTCGCCATCACCAGCAGCAGCAGCAGCAGCAGCAGCAAGGCCAGCAGCGCAAGCACCTACTTCGCCTGCCCCACCACCAGCACAAACAGCAGCAGCAGGAACGACAGCAGCAGGAGCGACAGCAGCTGCAGCAAGAGGAGCCCCAGTCACTCCCACCAAGCGGAAGCGCACCAACCAAGAGACCAACCCTGTCCAGCACCAACACTACCCTCCCCCAGCAGCAGGAGCAGCAGCACCTGTACAAGAAATGCACGCAGGTGGCTTTGGAGGAGCCAAGAGGCATGGACAAACTGCAGACCAAGAGACCCGAGTTCGAGCACATAAGACTGCGCAGGCAATACAAGCAGCATGGGTCCCTAATAGGAGGTATGGGGGGGTGTATGGGGGTCCTCAAGGGCCGTCCATACCCCGTGCCATGTCTTGGAGAGATTACAGAGGGTACTTGTCTGCTGAAGAGATTCAAGCAAGGCAACGCAGTTGATACCTTCTTTGACATGTGCACTCACCAGGCTGTATCGGCGGTTACCCTTCCTGAAGCATTGCATTGCATCTTTAACAGTGGATGCTGAGAACTGAAGTGCAAAGCAGAACATAACACATTTACTATGGCCTCTTAGGCCTTTTTCAGAGCGGTGCTGTTCTCAAACTTTCTGTGCTTCTTGTGAAAACACAAAAGTGTATATTCCTAACACTACAGCCTTATGGAGTTTTTTGAGCATGACTTTGCGTGCTTGTTTCATTAGAGTGACAGTGTGAGTGTGATTTTTACAGTTGACGCTTCTGAACTCAGCTCAAGGCTTTCAGTTGACATTTGCACAAGTTTAGTTTGGTTTGGTTGCAGGCACCTTTTGCTTCAGCTAAGCTGCCCTTGTAGGCAGGTACAGCTATGTAACCCTATCCTATCCTATCCTATCCTAAACTAATGACACTTAGCGTTTTATTTCCGATCTCATGGATATTTTTTGTGTAGTTGGAACAGTTGAGCAGACCGAGCAGCCAAACTACCTGGCTGAAGGTCAAACCCCAGTGTAACTCATTGTAACTCATTGTAAGCTGCATATGTCAGCTTAAGCTCCTTCTGAGAGAGGGTGCCTACGCAATATTGCATGACGCTGACGTTGCATTTCCCTCTAAGCAAATCAATTAGGTTGCCTTTAAGCATCTCAGAGGCTGGGATAGTAGGTGAGCTTTCTTTTGGGCTGACCAAAAAATTCAAGAGAAGGCCTGCACTGGCGATCCCAGCATCAGCCAAGCTTCTGTGTGTCCACAACTGTGCACGCGCACGCACACACACACACACATGTGTGTGTGTCCCCGTGTGTTGTTATGCATGTGTGTTTGCGCTCGTTTTAGCTTACCGCAAATACCCCATCTTCATTGTCTACCTAACAACCACAGGGCAAACTTTCATTGCAACAAAAACAGTCAACATGTTGAACATGAAAAAAATGACCGGTCTAATGAAAATGAGGTGGTTGACCAAAATTTAAGAGCCCTGTATGAAAAAATAATGCCCCTGCAGCCTGGAAAAAGCACAAAAATCCGGAGTTTGAGCCTAGAACATTCCCATCTTCTTAAACGCCCTGTCCTTCCTGTGGTGATTCGCCACTGCAGCTTTATTGGCTTCTTTACGTGCATAGTTAGGGCCTCCCCTTCCGCCACCCTGCCTCCCTCTACCACCTCTGCCACCTCCTTGCTGCGGCAGGCTGCTGCTACCCTCTGCACCCCCACCCACTTCTTGCTCCTGCTCATCATCAGGCTGCTGCTGCTGCTCCTGCGGGGGCAGCGTCCACAAGGGTGCAGACCGAGGCTTGTTGCCACCGGGACCCAGGCCATAGATTTCCTGTGTGCAACCATGTGTGTGTGTGTGTGTGTGTGTGTGTGTGTGTGTGTGTGTGTGTGTGACCGACCCTCTTGCAAGTTGCTGTTACAATTCCTGGCTACCCTTGCAAGCCACACACAGGTTATGCTTCATTATTTTTAAGGAGCTTTCTCCGCAGCAATCTAGGGGGTAAGCATATTTTGAGAGCCAAGCAAGGACCCTAATTTGTGTGCTTCCAAGCCATCTATCAAGTAAACATTGCAAGTTGCAAGTTGAACACTTTAAGGCACTGTGCATGAGCACTGTCATACACCACAAGACCTGCGCACGCGCACACACACACGCACACGCGCACACACACGTGTATGCTATCACACACAAAATACTTACACATCATGCAAGGCTTACCAAGCAGCACAGGAGAGGCGACAGAGAGAAGAAACGTCCCAGTTCATTTCAGCCATTCCAGACATGCCTCCAGGTACAGAGGAGGCTGCTCTTTCTTACAAGCAGCATGAAGTTCTAGTGACAAGAGCTTGGAAGCTTGTCACACCTTTGCCACCTCCCACCCAGCCTGCAGCACTTGGCCCGCCTATGCCCCACCTCCTGCCTCAAAAGCATTAAAAGATCCTCCACCTCTCCCACCTCCCGCCTTGCCTGCAGCACTTGGCCTGCCTGTGCCCAACCACCTGCCTCAAAAGCCTTGCCAATCTCCTGCCTCAAAGCCTGGCTGCCAATTTCCTGCCTCAAAATTTCAAAAGCTCCTCTCACCTTTGCCGCCTCCCGCCCGGCCTGCAGCACTTGGCCCGCCTCTGCCTGGCTGCCAACCTCTTGTGCCCCTGGCTTGGGGTAGTTGTAGATACGACCGTCCAACACCCACAGCTTGCCACGTGTTTGTGCACCTGCGCAGGTGGTTGTAGGTAGTTTTAGGTAGTCAAGCTCCTGCTGAGGTGGGTGCAATCCTGCCATCCAACACCCACAGCTTGCCACGTGTTTGTGCACCTGCATAGGTGGTTGTAGGTAGTTTTAGGTACTCAAACACATGCTGGGTGTAGGTCCTACCATCCAGCACCCACATCTTGCCATGCTTCTGTGCACCTGCCTAGGCATCCACATGTGCATGGAGGCAGGGGAGACTTGCTGGAGCATGGTGAGGACTTCAATAAGATTACGCCAGAAATTGTGCATGAATTAAATGAACGACTTCCCTAATGTCGTCCGTCCCATGATTGGCAAAGGACGCAAAGCAGGCATGGACGCAGCCTGCTCTCATCCTCCTAGTCAGAATCTAACTGTATAAGGGCCGTTGCAGCTTTTTGTTTAAGGGAGTCTTCTGCATACCTGGAAGGTATTTCTGCATATCAGGAAGGTATTCTGCATATTAGGCTGGCTTTCATGATAAGGAGCCCAGACACAACCCCCTGACACATATTTTGGCATAGATTTAAAGTTTCTCTGGCCAGAGCGAATGCAGGCGCACAGAGAAACGCAATGTGCCGTGCACTTACACATCCAAGCAACAAGCACATGCACGCACAATTCACATAGAACCCCAAACCAAGCCCTCACCCTTTCCACCTCTGCCGCCCCGCCCAGCAATGTTTGCGGGGGCCTGCCCATACGCATTTTGGCTCTGCTGCTGCTGTTGCTGCTGTTGCCGGGGCCGCAATGCAGCAGCAGCAGCTGCTGCTGCTCCTGGGGGCAGCCCCCTTCCTTTCTGCGATGCAGCCCTTGCCCCTGCGGCATCCCTGCCCATGCCAGTGGCAGGCCTCCCGAAGGAGTCGTCTGGCTCGTCCTCGTAGCCTCCCAGACCTGCAGGTAGCAGACAATTGCGGGATGGTGTTGGAACAATTGTGACAGAGACCCAAATAGGTCATTAATGTAGATTCTGGTAGCCCCTAGGGAAGTTATCCATTCTTCAAAAGGGTCAAGGCTAGAATGAAGGGGAGCTTGGTGGAAAATTTTAGCAAAATCGAGGGAATTGAATTGGAGACGACAGCCCTGTGCTTGCCTGCCAGATCTTGCTGATTTTGATTTGAGCAAGCAAAAAAGGGAGACAAGAAGCACCTGCTTCAAGCAGATGCAAATATTAGGATAAACATACACAGGAAGCTGCAGTCAGTTTGAATGCGTCAGACTCACATATGCTCCTGTTTGGAAGCTCACACAAATCAATTGCGTCTCGCAAGCTTGAGAGGCAGCAATCAACGTACTCCTGTTTGGACCATCACACAACCCAATCGCATTTTGCAAGCTTTAGAAAAAAGGCTGCCACAGGGCAATCCAGCACTGCCCAATTTACTTCTCCCATATTTCACTGTATTTGGCAGAGGCACCTCTGTGGTCCTCCACCCCTAACGTTTTAGGCCCTCTTCCAGCTTGCTTTCCCACTAATCCAAGATCCCAGCTGCTGCTGCTGCTGCAACCTCCCCAAGCTTCTGTAGATTGTACTCCAGCACTTCAGAACAAAAGTGCGCTGCATCTTGTTCAAAAGTGTCTCACCAATACAGAGGTGATGTCATGCCCCTTAAATCTTTTTTCCCTCGCCTTGCCTGCAAAAGCTATTAAAAACGCTGACGCACCTTTTGTTGGCTGCTGCATTCGGGGTGTTGATTGCTCGATTTCATCGCCTTCCACATCAGCCACACCATCAGCACCTTCGAAACGTGGGAAGTGAAGTAGGGTGAGCAACAAGAGGAGAAGGGGAAGGGGGAATAAAATAGTAGGCATAAGCATTTCTCAGGAGAGAGCAATCTGAAGGCCATGCAGGTCAAGCAAGCTGCTATGCTGAGCTAGTAAGGCTGGATAGTCATTTAAGAGCGACAACCGAGGGCAGGGAAATCAAATGGAATACGGAGTGTATGAGGAGAGCAAAAAAGAAGCGACCGGGAGATTTACTTAGGCAGGCAAAAAATGAGCATGCTGAAGAGGTGCAATGGGCAAATCTCATTCATTTTTGGTTTTGTTGTCCTGTTTCTATTTTCAGTAGTCCTAAGGTCACCAACGGTCACCAACTTTCAATCTACTGGAAGCAAAGATGGGAGGAGATCCCGCTGGTACAGTTGAAACTGTAAACAGTGTAACATGACGTGATTCTTAATAAGGATCAACTTGAAAATATTGGCATGACAAGGGTTTGTGGCATGCCGAGGACAAAAATAAAATACACATGAGGAGCCAGCTGTGGAATGTCATAAGACTAAGGTTGGGAGAAGAGGGTCATACTTTTCTTTCAAAACGCTCAAAAGAGGCTCGGATATGTGAGAATCAAAATCGCCTTCTCGGCCGTACTTACCCAACCCTACATGTGGCACTTGGCTGTATCCTCATTTCAATTCGTCAAGCACCTGGCAACGTCAAGCTACAAACACACACACATGCACACGCGCACGCCTGCAGCCACAAACTCACCAGTGCGCAGCAGGTCATCAAAAGAATCATCATACTCGTCATCATACTCCCATTGCATGTCCCCTGCCAAAGCACGTGTAGCGCTGCGTGCTTCCTCATCCACTCGGCTGAGGATGCGCGCCACACCACGATGCATCTGCGCACCAACAATGTGCGTGTATGTGTGTGTGTCAAGCATGTGCTGCACATGTAAGCTTGGAGGAACACGTTTCCTTCAGCTTGCACAAAATGGTCAAAAACACCTCCAACACCACAGCCATTTGGTTCAGCCAGCATACAAAAGAGCCAGACCCGCAATCATCCATTTCCAAGGGCACTTCCCACCTGGCTTCGTTTCTGAGGCGCTTGTGCCGGTTCTGGCACCATGCGCGCAGCATGCGCAGCGGCAGCTGCGCTCTCTTGGCGGGAGAGGTCTGCTGCCCCAGCTGCCAGGCCGGACCATGAGAGGGAGCCATTGACAGCTGGAGGGCTCCATGTCCGCATGGACGTGTCCAAGGCCTGCAGCTCTGGGTTGAGCGAGCCCTCCAGGATGTGATGCAGCACCTGCAAGATGTTGGTGTTGATGGCTTGAGTTAGCCCTCTAGGATGTGGTGATGTAGAACCTGCATGCTGGTGGTGGTGATGGTTGTGGTGGTGATGGTATCGGGTACAGGGTTGAAGGAACATCCCTGCAGGATGCGGTGCAGCACGTGCACAGGGTTCTTATTATATCTTTCGTTACTGTTTTGATGTTGTTGTTGTTGTTGTTGTTGTTGTTGTTGCTGTTGTTGTTGTCAGCGGTGATGCTGATGGTGGCGTTGGGAGAGGATGGAAGGGGAATCAAGGAGGGTACACAAGCCCTGCTCTTGAAACAGGCAGCAGCAGGACTGTTCGCCAGCATTCATGGATGTTGGCCTAGAGCTTATTGCTCTGGAAAAGCCGGGCTTCTACTCAAATGCAAGCTTGATAGCTGGTATGGGGAACTGTAGATCAGCTTTATGCTCTACATCTTGATATGTACCATCGTAATGTAACGTACAAGCCAGCGTGACAGCACAAGGACAAGAGCATTTCACACACTCATACACACACCACACCTGCTCTGGCTCCCACTTGTAGGCATGCAGGCATGCATGCAGGAAGCCATCCCCAAAGGCATCGCCCATGACTTCCTTGATCTGAGCAACTTTGGCGGCAGCATCAGCAGGCAGGGAGGAGGCAGAGGTGGACGGCCCAGCGCCTGTTGGATTTGGGGGAAAGAGGCCGCACTGAAAGGCTTGAGTGGGCAGCAGTGCGCCAAGCACAACCAAAAAAACACCATGCACTATGCAACATGCACATGCGCCTTCAAGCGTATTTGTGACCACATTCAGGACACACTGAGCGGCTTGAGTGGGGGGCAGCAGTATGCCATGCACAGCTGTGCACAAGTGTGCCCAAGCAAAGTGAAGCACACGCCGCAATGCATTGTGATGCCTGCCATTAGACATGCGCTGTGGGAGACATGGCCTTTGTGGTAGAGACATGGTCTTGCACTTGCAGATAGCCCTTCAGGAAGCCCCTGAAAGCTGGGTGCCTGGGTCCAGGTCGTCCCCGCGGCTGGACCTCCCCCTAGGAAATAAGCCTCAATGACTTTGCTTACTTTTCAACACAGCATATCTTGCCCAAAGTTGCACCATTCCAAGACCTGAACAATTGTGTCAGCCAGGTGCCTGGTTTTACCAGAGGTGAACGACTCCCCCCCAAAGGGTATAATTTTTACATGCTCCCAGCATAGGTGTCCTATAGCCTGGGACACTCAAGCTTGGTTGTGGTAGCTGCCTTTGCACCACAGCTTCTATGTCCCAGTCCTTGGGCACCCCGCCAAATCAGCAGTGGCATGAACCCTGCTTTTTCACCACCAAGTATTTACTCCCTTTTGCCCAGCACCAAATTGGGTGACTTTCAATCATTAAGAGTCATTGTACCAAAAGAAAATCTTTGCAAAAAGTGGTTGGTCAGGTGAGGTTTCAGCTATTTCCCTTTAAAAAATAAAAGCAACTGTCTTATATATTAGTGGGGTGCCAAAAAGGTCTATTTTTTGACATCCTTCTTTAATTTTCCATGCAGAATGAAAGAATAGTACATGGAGGTTAGAAAAAGAAAACATACTTTTGGGAGCGAAAACTGGTCCCAGGGTGGAGCTGAGGACAATCCTTTGGGTGATCTGAGGCCAGGAGAGCAATCTGGGGTCCTCCGATTCTCATCATCTTTTAATATTGGTATTTAAAAAAGGAGCATGAAAAAGGGCGCGTCCCGCAATACAGACCAGTAGACCCCCTCTGTGATTTTACCCTCTTCATTCCTGTGCAAGGAGGGAAGCTTGGGTGCAGTGTGGGACCCAGGGTTTAGAACATTGTTGTCCACCTGGTAAAAAAGGCTTCCATTTCCCACACAGTCCACCATCTCATGCATGTCCTGTCATCTGGAAAACATGTGTCCTGTCATCTGGAATCTGTCCTGTCCTGTCATCTGTCCTGTCATCTGGAATCTGTCCTGTCCTGTCATCTGTCCTGTCATCTGGAATCTGTCCTGTCATCTGGAAAACATGTGTCCTGTCATCTGGAATCTGTCCTGTCATCTGGAAAACACGCGTCATCATTTTGTTGGCCGCAACTCGGGTGTGAGTCTGAGACCACGGCCGAAAAAAAGCTGCTTTTCTACGTAGGATAACATTTGTAGAGATCCAACCAGGCCAGGAACGGGACCCATTTAAATTGCATTTCATTGACGATAGTTGGCCGCAAACCTGAGCAAATAAAATGGGAGGAAAGCTGCGGCATGGGCAAAGCAATGTCAACTCCAGCATCACCCTACACACCCGTCCCGATTTGTGTCCCCACTGGTATGCTTCCCCAGTGTCCCCCAGCAAAACCTGATATTGCACCATCGATATTCGACCCAAGAGCAACGTAAGTCTTGGAGCGCTCTTGGTCTGGTGCAAGTTCAGAAACTCACCTTTTTCCAACCAGAATGGGTGCAAAACAGCCTCTGAGCCACACAGGGCACCTCCACATCCCAATTTTTCAGTCATCTCAATGCTTGGGCACACAGACTTGCATGGAAAGAGCGTACATGCTACAGTAATGCTGCAGCAAGGGAAGGTCCGACTTCGGGGACAACCTCCATTGTGTCTCAAAAATGAAGTCAAAATTGCCTTGATTGATCTCTGTTGAAGGGATGCAGAGCAGAAAATGTGCAGTAAGGCAGGCAGGCTGTTAAATGGGCTGATTCAGGCAAGCCTGTGGCTAGCGACCTACCATCAGCTGCAGCTGAGGTGCTCCTACTGCTGGTGCCCGCCCCAGCAGGAGCAGACGTGCTGGTAGATGCGTACGAGGTGGATGGCCCTGCTGCTGCTGCTGCTGCCTCCGCCTTCCTGCGATCGCTGCCTAACAGGGCCAGCAGATAATCAAGTTGCGTGTCATCCAGGACAAGCGCGCCCTGCATGGCATGCCACAGTCATGCACAACAATAGAGTGATGCAGGGCGCCAGACATTTGGCCAGATGCTGGAAACAGGCAACAGCAGATCCTACTTGGATAAAAAGGGCATGCCATACATGCCACAGTTATGCAAAGCAAGGGCGCCAGACATTTGGCCAGATGCTGCAAGCAGACAACAGCATACCCTACTTAAATAAAAAGGGCATGCTGTGCATGCCACAGCAAGGCACAGCAATAGAGAAATGATGCAGGGCGCCAGACATTGGCCAGGCGCTGCAAACAGGCAACAGCAGACCCTATTTCAATAAAATGGCCTTGTTCAGAAGCTGCACACGCGCACACACACAGAGGAGCCAGGCTCATCACGCACTCAAATGGCTTCATGCAGGGTTGGGTCATACGCGAAAACGCGTTTGCACACGTATTTTAAAAAATCACGTCTTAAACGCGTATGTTAAAAATGGCTGTTTGCCATACACAAAAAAATACGTCTGCAGCCGGTGCTTCACGGGCCCGCCCTAAGGATATCATTCAAATTTCAATGCTTCCTTTCAACAATCACAACACGCTGTGCCCCAGCTTCTACTCTGCATCGTCCTCATCGCCTGTGAACCACTCATCCCCCTCGCTGCTGGACCCCTCCTGCCCCATCTCCTCCTCCTCCTCCTCCATCCAAGGCTGAACCTTCCCCAGCTGCTGAAGGTCCTGGGTGCGCTTGAGCAGGCGCAAGTTGCTGTAGCCACACCAAGCCTGTGGCATTGTTGGTGGTCAGTCGGTCCTGCTGTCACTGTGCACGTAGCCAAAGCTGCTCCAGTTCTGCTCGCAACCAGATGCTGTTGCTGACAGGCTGATGATTTTCACTGCAATGTGCTGGAGCTCAGAGCACTGCACACCATACAGGTCCCAAAAGGCACGTGGTGCCATGGTCTGAGCGCCTGGGGATCCCCAAGACCCCCCGCTCCAAAATGGCCCTCTAAAATTACATATTTTAGTTTCGCACGCGTATTTAACACGTTTTAACATGTACGGCTCCTCCCAAGACCGCGTATGACCCAACCCTGGCTTCATGTGTCCAATAATGAAATCACTCTCAATCGGTCCACTTCAGCCTGTGACCTGCACCCTCGCTCTCACCTTGCGCATCGCCCCCATGACTTCTACATCCAGCCTCAAGCGGCGTTGCATGTCTTGCAGCAGCTGAGGCTCAGATCCAGAGCCGCCAGCAGCGGCTGCTGAGGGGCCATCGTCTTCAAACATGGCTGGTGCCGCCACATACATAATGACAGCCATGAGCTCGTTGCCTCGTTCCTCTGCAGCCTGGTTGTGAGGCGCATGGAGCATAGGAGGTGAAGTGCAGGGAGTGTGAGATGATAATGGTAGAGGGATTTCCGTTGAGCGCTGAGGAGAAGGCTTACGCGGCAGAAGCGCCAAGCTTGATCGCGATGCTACTATGTAAGAGAGACAAAAAAGCATCAACCACCTTAGTGCTTGAAGAACACGGAAGCTGCAGGTGCCGTAAACAGCCTCAGTACCCTATATTTGGCTGCAGGAATCCAACTATTGGGGCCTACACGGCCACCCCTGATCCCGATCCACGTACCTTGTGATCAATCCCTGAGCTTGAAGAGGTCCCAGCTGCCCCAGACGTTAAGTTCCCATGATTTCTACAAAAGGGGTATGTGCAGCAAACTGTGTGGGTCAAGGCAGGAGCACAGGAGCACTGTGGGTCAAGGCAGGAGCACAGGAGCACTGTGGGAGTGGCGCAGCAGATGTTATTTTCCATCTCGCCCATCGTTCCACTGTACCGACCAAAGTAGTACCCAAAAACGGATGCATGCACCCACAGAGCATGGCAAGAAGCTCCAGTACTCAGGCTAGGAGCCCTTTCCTTTTGGTGAGCACACATACCACAGAAGCATGGACTCCATGCTGGGGAGCATGAGCAGGGGAGACAGATCTTGCGCATGAACCATAGCATCCATTCTTGCGCATACGCAGGCGGAACGCACATTGCATACCTCAGGTAGGCATTCGTCAGGAGCTGGAAAGTTAGGCGTTGCAGCCCTGGTCCTAGCTGGGCAAGATGCGATCTCAGCAGCTGCAGGTCCTGCTGTGATAGTTGTGCCTGCTGTTCGGAGTGCCACATGGAAATGCCACGCGCGCGCACATGTGTGTGTGTACGCATGTGTGCGTGTGTGTCTGTGTGTGTGTGTGTGCGCGCACGTGTGCGCATGTGCGTGTGTGTTCGCATGTGTGTATGTTTGTGTATGTGTGTGTGTGTGCACGTGCGTTCGATGTGTGTGTGTGTGTGTACGTGTGTGTGTGTGTGTGTGTGTACGTGTGTGTGTGTGTGTGTGTGTGTGTGTGTGTGTGTGTGTGTGTGCGCGCGAGCGCGCGTGCGCGTGCGCGTCTGCCAACTATGCCAAAGGCTTGCCATAGCTTCAGCTGGGTGCCTGCCTACAGAGACATGTACTGCAATTGCAAGCCTAATCTAATTCCATGAGACTGCACTAATTGTGGTGGTGGTACGTGTATGTAATGCACATGCTCTGCTGCGATGTATGAGACTGCACTCATTGTGATTGTGTATGCGCATGTAAGGCAAACGCACTGCTGCGATGCATGCTCGCGTGCCGCCACACTATGCTGCTTTGAGGCCTTCCTCACTCACGCATAAGTTTGGCGCATATACTTGATTCACAGGATGCTGTCATGCACATGATACTGAACAGTCTCAAAATTACATCTAGTGCATGTGCAAAAGAGCCTGAGGGCTTGCATGGTACAGCTCAATTCATAGCCAGCAGCACCAGGTCATGTGCTGCTCTGTTCCTCCTCTATTTCTTGGCCCAAGGCCAAGGGAGCACAAGTACATTTATCAATGTGTAATTAAGCACAGTCTCTAGATGCCCTGCTTGCGGCTAGTAGCTGCTTTTCAAGTGTCATCCATCCACAACCTGCACCAGATTGCTGCCTGTTGCGCGCGCGCGCACACACATTGTGCTGGGACAGACACACCAAAGTCTTCCTTTGTAACACTGAGACTTGACTGCTGAAGGGATGCAGAGGGCATGTGCACTGGGAGCAGCAGAGCTGTTTGCCACCCTGCTGATAAATACTTCACTGCCATTCCAAGGCTTCATCAGTCCACACACGTCTCTGCTACAGCTGCTCTGACATGTTTCTGCTCCCTCAAGGCTTTCACTGTGAAATCATTCACACTTACATCACCACTGATAATTCCTCCCTCTGTACACGCATGAGTCACACACAGGCAAGCCTTGTAGAGAGGGAGCCCTCCTTCTACTTGTGACACTACCGTACGTCCACGACCAATTCGTTACTTGATTAATTCTGAGGCCACAAAACAAACTTTAAAAATAATTCTGGAGCCTCAGACAAACCCTTGACGAACCCCCCAAAAAATCATTATATTCCCTGATTTCCCTGACAAAACCAAAACGAATTCCCCAATAAATGATTTTTCTCTTCCCTGAAAAATTCTGACGAACCTCTGACGAACTGCAAAAAATAATTTTCTGGGGTCAGCCTGATGAATTGGTCGTGAACGTACGGTATTGCGTTCCAGGATGCTTTGTTTTCTAAGAATCTCACCCCCGGGTTCCGACTTCGTAGTGAGGTCGCTTTTACAGTATGCTTTTGATTCTGTGTCACACCTCCAAGCGTTTCCTCCATCCATCCAGGTGTCACAAAGCTGCAGGCTCCCCTTATCCCTGCCCTTCCTTTTGCTTCCCTGCTCCATGAGAGGCCATGGCCACCATGAAGCTATTATGCTTATGCCCTTTTGCTGCAGCTGTCCGCAAATAGCCGCAAGCCATCCTTCATCACCAGCACTGCATGATCTTGCAGCAGGAAAGATGAGCCACAAGAAGAGCACCAGGGTGCTCTTTGTGGCAGCACATAGCAATGCATGAGTGTCTGCCGCTGAGTTGTGAGTATGACACTGCTGCAGTGTGGCATGAAAAACAAAGCACTGGCCATCCTCAACATGGATGGCCTCCAGAACTCCAGAGGCCCAGCCTAGGGTTGGTGCCTGAGATCACTGCACCAGCTCATAGATGTGCAAGCTCTCCGCCGCACGATCTGACATAGGACAAGCTCCATCATCATCAAACAGCTGGTGGTGCGACTCATTTCCTGCATTAGCTGACGGATGTGCAAGCCCCCCACACACACAATCTGACAACCCTCCATCACCGCACACCTCACGATGCAAACTCACGGCCAGTGCACAAGCACACACTTCACATACTTGAGGCAGCCATGGGCACTCAATGAACAGAAAGTAAGGCTCCATAAGTGTCGCACCCCACAGCACCCACCGAGGAGGTGGAAGAGGTGGCAGAAGCAGAGGGTGCAGATGCGCTGCTCTTGATGTGCCGTAACAACAGGGGCAGCAGCTGATCGTGCACCTCTGTCAGTGCACCTATCAAAGAGCCTGGGCCTGGGGCGAGCAGAAGTGCAGCCCTGGAGCATCAATGAAAAAGGGGCGAGGTGAAAGTGAATGAGTGCAGTGAGTGCAAAGAAAGCAAACAGAAGATGGGGCAAGGAGTGATGCTCCCATGCAGATGGAATCAATTAGCTACAGGACAAAAGCACTCAATTTCAACTAAGAGGAGTGTACATACACATACACATACACATGCACGCGCGCGCACACACACACACACACACACACACACACACACACACACACACACACGTACCCAGCAGGGTAACAGGACACAAAAGCGCCCAGGGTGGCGCACACATCCAGCATGTATGTGCCATCATCACACAGGCTTGCAAAGGCAGCAGCATCCCCTCTGGACGCCGCTCGAGCAGCAGCAGTCGCCTGCTGCAGCACGCTGCCCAGGTTGGCAATCAGAGGGGGCACAATCCCCTGCAGTGTGTGCGCAGGACTCCAGTGGTTTTTAAACGCCTTCAAAAATATAAAATTCTTACTGAAGGTTACTTCTACTTTTGCAACCTTGCATGTGCAGGACAGAACTAAAGATCTGGCAACAGATTTGGATGCCTTCAGTCAATCTGCCAGGACCTGCGGCTTCCCTTGGCACCTCTGATTTGCAATACCAGCGATCTCATCTTAATCTGTTGCTTCCTGGAGCATATGCAAACATTCAACCTTTCACACACACAAAGCACCCTATCCTGATTGTTCCCATTCTTAGAATGATGGTACGTTTACACGGATGAGATGCAGGGGTTGTCCAGTGCAAGACTAGCTTAGAAAAAAAAACAAGCTCACACCTGCACATCCCCCTTGTACTGTGGCTGGAGCGTGAACACACTGCTCAGGAATTGGCTGACGAGGCGAGGGTTGGCAGGCCCATACAGGGCTGCCACGTCCAGCAATTTGGGCACATCTAGCAGCCAGCGGTCATACAAGCAGCGCGCACGCTCTGCGTCGGGTGGGGCACCCTTCCCATCCTCGTAGCTGGTCACCCTGGAACCAAAGGGTACAGGCACATGAGTGCTTGCTCACGCATTGCACTCGTGTTTGTAAGGCAGGGCAGAAATGTACACCCTGTGACCGAGTGTTGCTTTCGTAGCAGAAACACTGCCTTTGCCAGCTTTGCTTTCGTGTCAAGTCCTCCAGGCCGCTCCTGTCATTGCAGCTGATGTTGCTTCTTTGTGGTTGATTTCCTTTTGCGGGGCAACGTTTAGGTGAGCTACTTTGAACAATCCGGCCTCCGCATTCTCAAGCTGCCAGATAAGATATAGAGTGCTAGCCAAGCAGGGCCTAGTGTGAGCAAATGCATGCACTCATCTACGGAAATAATTCCATATTTGCCATAGTACTCACATGCGCATGAGCACCATTAAAACTCTGCGCGCGAGCTGCTGCTCAGCCGCTGATGTGCCCTGGACGTCATCCGCCCGGCGGTCATGGCCTCGTCTAAAGATGGTGACAAGGGCAATGAGAGACAGGGAGTATGTCCTCAAAAAAGGTCAGGGATGCTTGCCGTAGGTGTCATGTTAGCAAAGTCACACAGCATGGTCCGACTTGCAGCAGCAAACCAAAGAACAAAAGCCACGCCTGCAGCTACCACACCAACAAGCGGCATCATGCAATTTTTGCAACCATTGAGGTGCAAGCATGTGGGGTCAGCCACGTGTCAAGCACGCAAGTTGCTGGTTATTTTACAATCAGAATCTGAGAAATTGAGTTGAAAGGTTGGGAAGCAGCTGTGCTGCCCTCAAATGCTGCCGCCTTGAAGGCAAGACATGGACACTTTTCTTTGCTTCGGCTGAGCTACCCTGATCTGCGGTACAGCTATAGTACCCCTTCTTTTCCTTTCCCGGAAGTTGGAAAGCAGTTGTACTGCGCTCAGGTGCTGCCATCTGGAAGACAAAACGTGGGCACACACACACACACACACACGCACGCACACACACACATACACACACACTCACCTCTTGAATCTAAGATAGGAGTCGATGCAGACATGCAGCGAGGTGTCATTGAGGACAGTGGACCAGAAAGACTTGGCATCCTGCTTCAACAGGTGGCCTAGGTCAGCAGAGATGAGCTGCACCTGCGGGGTGATTGATTAAGAGACGGGATGTTCTTTTCATTTGAAACTACAGGGCTTCAGCGCGCTCAAAATTTCATGAAAAAGGCATCTTTTTGTTGGTCCCGCCACAAGCATGTATCTGTTCTTAGGGAACCTTTCCTTAATGCACATGGCCTGTTTGGCTGGCATAATCTTTCCTTTTCTTTGGCACTCTTGCAATTACAGTGCCTGTGTGACTTTGTGCATGCGTGCGTGCATGCAAGCATGTGTGTGTATGTGTGTGTGTGTGCGCGCGTGCATGCGCGTGAGTTCGTGTATGCGTTTTCTGAGTTGTTTTTCTGTGTGTGTGTGTGTGTGTGCATGTGTGTGTGTGTGTGTGTGTGTGTGTGTGTGTGTGTGTGTGTGTGTGTGTGTGTGTGTGTGTGTCTGTCTGTCTGTCTGCATGCGCATATGCTGTTACTTACACAACAGTCTGTGGCTGCATCTTTGATGCCCTTGTCATCGTTGGGCAAGAAGGGCAAGAAAGGCATGCCTGATCTAGTCTGTTGGCATGGCTGCCGGACAGGCCCACCAGTTCGACTATTAATTGTTCCCTAGATTTTCTTTTCCTACACTCTGTAAATCTATGCAATTTTAACCAACTGTTGTCACGGGATTTAGAACAATCATTACTGCTGATTGGCCCGAGAGCAGAGCTAGCTTTCAATAAATGTTCAATGTTACTTATTACAGGTTATATTAGGGGTATTCAAGTTAAGAAACCCTCGCCCGGCATTCTCTAATGACCAGCTGCATGACTGGCTCTTGGTTTCAAGTCTCGTGCCTTATGTCTTGGGAATTTTTTTTTTGTTAATTTGCTGGTTTCCCATTGTTGTTGATCCTGTTCTCAGGTTATTATCGCAATTGCCTGCCATGCATCATCCAGCAAGCTGGATGACTTCTCTGAATGCTAACTTTTCTCCTGTAAGCTTGACAAATAGTATAATTGCGAGCCTAGATGCTCATGAAATACTATGCTAGTGGAAGCAGACACATTGAAGTTCAGAAGGTCATATATGACCTTCCTATATAGGAATAATGATCGTAAGGCTCATCCAGGTTTTTAGGCCAATCCGCCATCCAATTTACGATGATAATGATGCTATGACGCAGGCCTTGTGCCCTACTATCTACTCAGCCATTCTCAACACATCTGTGCCGCTGCTACTTTAATGCTCCTATTTGTCTGGGGAAAACACATGGTCATCATTAATCCCTGTTTCAAACTGATCACTGCCTATCCTCTTCTCTCTCTGGAACTTGGGAACCATCGCACGCACCAGCTTTAGTTTAAACATCCTCAGTCCTGCCTCAACCAGGAAACACCTCTTTCTCAGCACACCTGGGACTAACAAATTATTGCAGTCTGAAACACAGCTGCAAGCATCCATCTAAACAACCAAAACCCAGCTTGGCTACTGGGCCTGGCTGCAGCTGTACCAGAAGCCGACTGGAACCCAGATCCCCACAAGCCCTTCTTTTTCCTGTTTTGTGGTGGAGGGGATTTACCACTCTTTTGAGCAAAGGTGTCTCCTTTTCCTTAATTGATGTAGGGAGAATTCCTTCTGCCTGTGTAAAGTAATAATAATTCCTAAAAAATTCACTTCATCATAACAAATTTTCATATTCCAATTTCAGAATGATTTTTGATATAATTAAGTAGGGTACGGTCACACCAGGCATATTTACACAAAAATCAAGTAATTGCATTCAGTAGACTCATCAAATTGTTCGACTATGATGGTCTCCCCATGACTTTTTGCTCGTCACTCATTACTTTTCTCTTCCTGTTCTCACCTGTATCCTTGCACATTTGTTGCATCTGGAGTAGAGAGGATGTGTAGCAGAGTTATTTGGGATAAAAGCACGCATTTGCCCCAGAAGACGTTCAGGTTACAGGTCACAGAAGCAAAGAAGGCCTCAAAACGACTGATTGCTGGCCTGGTCATAAAAAGAAAGAAGCTCATAAAGAAAAGAGAAGACACTTTAAGGCATTTCACCTTCTGGAGGGTGGTAGCGGCGAAAAGAGAAAGTTGGGAACAAAGCTACTTCCGCTAATGATGCTCTCCCTACCTTGATTACGTTCTTAATTTTGAATAGTGCATCGTGAGTATGGACATAATTATGTGGCGTGACCGTGGAAAATTATGTTTTCCCTAGGTCTGGCTGCAGCCTTAGCTACCTTTCTAAACAGGCACAGCTATGCAGCCTTCCTTAACATCGTGTTCCCAGCCAAGAAAAAAAACCTTGGAGGTGTTGACAGACAATTGTATGTCTGTTTGTGTAGAGTACAAGACAGCAGAGTGCACAGGAGGAGAGAATCCGTTATGCCTTTGCACATCTTACATGAATGAAACACAGCAAACATGATCTGATACGTTTGCTTAGAGGCAAATAAGATAACATTCACTGTTTATCATGTCCATTGAATTGCTTGACGATGTCTGATACAGTGGCAGAAGAGCACAAGATCAATCACTATAAGCTCTAGGCTCAACTCCTCAGCCTCTAGGATGCCTTGTTGAACAGCGTGGTGGTTAACGCTGCTATCGGGGGAATTCTGGACGCCATTCTCACATGTTCTAAAAGTGCTTGGTGCAAGCCTTATCTTCACACTCTTTTCTTGTCCTGCCTAAAAGTTGTGTTCCCCACCTGCAAAGTAAGGAGACAAGACACAATTTTAAAACTGCAATCTAGTCTCAGCACCTGGAAAATGTCTTTGAGGCAGTCAGTAACAGGCTTGTGCACAGAGTCACTGCAAACAAACAGATACAGACAACAGCAAGCATAGGCAAACAATACTCACTCCACTGCATGAGTGGCACCTCTCCACCTTGAACTCACTTTGCATATTCATCCACAAACACAGACACGCCATATGGGTTGCCAGACTGCACATGTAATGGAGGACACAGTAAAACAATGGTGAGGTACTCAGGGCAAGATGTGATTGAGGCATGACCAAGATCTGCAGAGGCTAAGATCGAGACCCCATCTGGGCAGCATGCATAGCAACACAGGGATATGTCATACGTGTTTGGGGTATATATGTAGGGATGGGTAGCCAACTCGCCTAGCCTCGCCTAGGCTAGACGAGGCTAGGGGAGGCTCTTTGGCAGAATGGGCATACTCTAGTTGGCAAGGAGTGTCACCAAGCTTTCGGGGGGGGGGGTTCTGAAACGTTCAATAATCCCCAGGGGGTTCTTGGAAAATGGAGAAGGTATTGCCTAGAAAAGTGTTTTGGAGGGATCCTATGGAAAATGCAAGTTCTTGGCAGTGTGATGATGGAGTTGGGGATCAGGGGCAAACGCCTGGGTATGCGGGAGTATGGTGGCACACAGGTGAATATGCAGTTAATGAAACAATTAAGCAGCAGAATACTGAGAGAAAAGTGCTGTGGCAGTACATGAGTGTTAGTTTTAGCTGCTTCATGTCTGCTGTGCATGCATGCTCTCTACAAAATAAACTGATGTGTTTTGATGGCCAGCTTGAGGCCAGCTGTGCACCAAGCATCATGCTCACATGGCTCTGGAGCATGCAAAGGTGCTGATCATTTGTGATGCTGCAACGCTGGACTTCAATGACAATGCCTTGGAGGTCAAAATGTAGCTTCTTGAAGATGGGGACACCTTGTGCCGACGAATAGGTCCAGTGCAGTGAGGGGGATACGAGAGGAGGACAGGATCTAAATTGCTTTGTTTCAACCCAGTCCAGCTCGAAGGGAAGCGGTTTCACTTAAATATGTCCATTAAATACCTTTCAAGGTCAACCGGAGAAATTTTGGATGAAAAGGAGCCTTCTGTGGAAAGCCAACTCCTAACCATAATCTCCAAGCTAGGCTTTATCCACATAGGCCTAGGCTCTTCAAGCCTCGGAGAGCCTCTTTGGAAAGCTGAGGCCCCCTATTTAATTCTGGCAATATTAGACGTATGTGTACAGCAAAGACTACCGTAAAAATCGTAAACTGCATGCTTGACAATTCTTGACATTACATTTTAGCAGCAACAAATACATACAAGTGCTGCAGAAGTAATGTACAAACGAAGCATATACGCTTTCAGCAATCCTCAAAGCAGAGTGTAAACCATCCCTGTCCAAACATGTATCAAGGTGCTATTGCGAAACA
>OU611757.1:5906902-5921902 GCA_914767535.2 Dunaliella primolecta
CAGTTTCAGCGCTGACTGATGGGTCTTTCCTAAATGCACGCTGGTTGCTGTCCAGCGTAGACTTTTCTTTAACTCTGTGGTAGGGGGGGCAGAAAGACCTCAACCAAAGTGACCCCTTTTCCTAAATTGATGCGGATAGAATAGGTTACAAAATTGAATTGGGGAGAGTTTCCTTCGCCTTCATAGTTTCTCTTTTTCTTGATGTGAGGAGTTTCTACTGCCTATGTAATTTTTCTTTTCAATCTTGATCAACTTGTAATGTTGAACATTGAATGTTGAAAGTGCAGAGTGGCTGTGTGTGTGAGAATCTTTACAGCAGTTAACACTTCTGAACTCAGCATAAGGCTTTGCTTCTACATTTAGTTGACATCTGTACACAAGTTTGGTTTGGTTTCAGGCACCTTTTCGCTTCAGCTAAGCTGCTCTTGTTGGCAGGTACAGATTTGTAACCCTATCCTTTCCTAACGTCAAATGGTTCTGTTTTGCAATGCCATTAAACTTGCTACAGACTCAACAGACTTCATGCCCATTCTGTAAAGTATGCCTACAAGAAGTTTGTTACCACTAGGCACTATTGACAACTGCAATACTTCTCTGAAGGTCAAACCCCATTGTAGCTTCATAATACTCCTCATTGCCATCATGATGTTTTGGGACCAGGTGCCTCCACTAACCCTCCAGATCCTCATTAGTATTTTTTCCATCTTGGTGGTGGAGGGGACTCACGGCTCTTTTGAGCCAATGTGTCTCCTTTTCCTTAATTGATGTAGGGAGAGTTTAATCTGCCTACGTAGTTTTTTCTTTTCTCACCTACAGTGGATATTTTCCATTTCGTTTTCTTAAGACGCAACAGGACTTTTACGATAAGCTTCCAATAATCTGGAAAGAAAAGAAATGAAAGAACTCGTCAGCAGGGAAAGCAATTACTACATCAACCAATAAAGGAGATGTTTCGGTCTAAAAAGCTGTGGGTCCCCTCCTTCAAGACTTTCAATGTAATAAGGGGGAAAAGTAGTAGGGACCTGATAAATTTGCCCAACAACATTAAGAAAAAAGGTAAGATAAGAATGCTCATTGAAAACATTGAAGCAAAGATGCCAGTCAGGAATCTGAGAACCCTTGCGAAATCTAGGTGTTTATGTTAATGGGGGAAATATGGAGCTACGTGCTTCCAGCAGCCCTCCAGATCTCCACTAGCTCTTTTGGTTCCTGCTTTATGGTGGAGGGGACTTCTGGCTCTTTTAAAGGGCCAACGTGTCTCCTTTTCCTTCATTGATGTAAGGAGGAAATCCTCTGCCTGCATGGTGTTTCTAATCTTTCTGGAGAAATATGCTACATGCAAGAATTTTCATTCACTTCCAGCCTCATCCCCATGCAAAGGAACAGGTTCCCAGTTGTCACCAGTTGGTACCCCTCTTGGTTCATTCACATCCTCGGTGTCAGTGTCCAGCTGCTGCGGTTGCGCAGGTTTCCTTTGCCTCTCAGACCTCCTCAGCCCTGCAGCCAAAGCTTCAGCACCCGCCTCATCAGATGCGCCTCTACGAGCGCGCTTTGCATCCTTTGCTCCGTCCTCTGACGCAGCTCCTCGCACTCTGCATTGAGAAGGCACAAAGCAAGTAAATTGATGTACACCTTAGACAGTCAATTTGAGGAGCGAAAGAGGTTTGATTCCCTGGATTTTAGATCAACCTTACAGTGCAAAGGAGAGGAGGTTATCTAAAAACTGGTTGCACTTGGAAAAAACAAATCCAAACCGTTACATGTCACACCTCACCCCCAAGTTTGCTTTTGGTCTGATTTTCTGTCAGCATGCAGGAGGCAGGCACCATCTTGAGCTCAGTGGGATTTTTTTGCGCAAGGAAACGTTGCATCTCAGTTCAGGTAAATCATGTCAAAAACATGAGAGCAAGAGCTTGTGAGCAAAACAACATCAGTCAGAGCACGCCCAGTGCCTTCAGAGCATGAAATTCCTTCAGAAGCTTGAGCTTACTTTGCTAACTTTACTGGTGGAGGGTTTGCCTGAAAGTCCTCCCACACCTGGGCGGCATTGTAACGTTGCTCCTGCGCAGCAAACGATAGCACGGCGATGCTTTGGCCTCAAGCAGGAAGCAACCTTCAAGGAAAAGACATAAGGATTTTAAACAATGCCAATGTCACGTCTAGTGTGTGAGTGGCGCGATCTGTGGGAAATGAGTGCAAGGTGATTCAGCTGGCTTGCACAGGCACTTATAATTAAGGCTAGCCTGCAGCCTATAGTTAAGGCTAGCCTGCACCAGCAAGAGCACAAGACAAAACATGTCTATGTCCTGCTGGATGCCCCTTCCTGCTTTCTTGCAGCAAGCAGGAGTTGCATCTAATTTAGGGGAAAGGTAGGGTGTAGGGTTTCTGCAGCCGCACTTCAGCTGAGGCCTGAAGCGTCTGATGAAGCACGGCGAGGACCCACCTGTGATACATACGTGATGACTTTAAAGCATTGCCCAGCGGCGGCAATGATTGGGCATGGCCCTGCAGCACCGCTTCTACTGCTACTGTCGCTGCTCCCGCCAGGACCTGCAGGAGCAGCAGGGGGATGGCTGGCGCCTTCTGCCTGCTCGCATCCACCTGCAGCATGCCCCTCGCTCAGCTTGACTCCTCCTAAAGTTGGACCTTCACTTGGACCCATCGTTGCCTCCTGCTCTTGCTTCACCCCCACTCCTGCTGGCTTTGCTCCTGCCCCTGTTGCGGGCAGGAGCTCTTGCTTGCTGCCACCCCAAGCGCCTGGTGGCGCAGTGTGTGCATGGCAAGGCAGGAGCCCTAAACCCGCAGCATCCATTGCCAAGGCCACCTCAAAATCACTGGGCAGCCCTGCCAGCAAGCCGCACATAGTGCTGTCTGTGTGCGCCCCATGTGATCCTCCGTCCCCCTGGCTGTTTTGTTGGGGAGCGGGTACCGAGCAGGCTGCCTGGTATGCGTCCTGGTCCAGGGGCGGGACAAGCTCTCGTTGCACTACATACTCTGGAAGCAGAAATCTTTGCTTGTCAGGGTCCGCCCACGGCACCAGCTGCAGGCTGATTCTGCAGCGAACTTGATCAAGTTCGAGGGAGATGCAGGAGACAGAGAAGACGAGGGGCCCACCCTGCGTGCACGTGTGCGTGTACAAGAGAAACAAATTCATGGCCAATTCTTGTATGTATGTTTAAGCTCAGCGCAAGTGTCCTGGTGCACTGTATGTATGTGTGTGTGTGTGTGTGTGTGTCAGGGATGGGTCATTCGTGAGTTTGGGAGTTGCCATTTGCATATGTAAGTGCAACTCCGAATTTTTAAGTATAAACACGGATTTTATGGGCCATTTTTGGAGGTAGGGCTTTGGGTGGGAGAAATCTTAGGCGGGTTGTAACTACCCCCTAACTACTCCCCTCGCAAAGCTAGCATCCCCCACCAAGCCATGAACATTGAAATATGCCAGGACAGAAGATTCCTGAGTGAGATTATGTTATCTTGCCTCAGCCTCAAGATACAGAGGAGGTAAGAAAGGTGGAAAATGAGAGAAACAGGCAGAGAACCACAAAGTCACGAATTCAAGCACGTACTTCAAAAAGTCAATTCTTCCATTCACGGTTTACGAATCACCCATCCCTTGTGTGTGTCTGTGTGTGTCTGTGTGTGTTGTATGCGTGCGTGTGTGTCTGTGTGTGTTTGTATGTGCAGAAGGCTTGTGTCAAAACAGATGTAAAATGACAGTGCTTTAGCCAAGAAAGATGGCTGCGTCAGTTTAAGCAAAATGGGTTTCAGAAAGCGTGCAAGCATGCAAGATTGAGCCACGTCACAGTGACGCCAATCAAAACGCAGACCTGCTTACATTAGGTGCACTGGCGGCAGAGCTGGAAGGGGCCACAGCCGCACATGATCCTGCAGCCTGTGCACAGGGTGTGTGAGATGGGTCCTGCCGCCCCAGGGAGGCCCCTGCATCCGCCGTGGCTTCATTGTATCCACTCCCTTGGCCGCCGGCAGCACACACAGCGTGAGGAGCTACCACATCTGCATCGCCACATGGTGCTGTGCCTGACTCAGTACGAGGTGCAGCCAGATCTGCATCACCACTTGCTGCGATACCACCAGCACCTGGGTCAGCTGTGCCGATGCTTGTTTGCTGGTTTGTTGTTGGTGCCTGCTGTTGGCGCAAGGGCCAGGCAGAGCACAAAAGCTGCACACGGGCCCTGTACAAGGAGTGGGCTTGGCTGCCGCTACGGCCATCATCTTGCAGCAGCTCAAGTTTTGCAGACCTCACCTGCAGTTGTTGAATGAGCGTGCGCACCATTTTGCAACCACCGTATTGTCCGTTTGAAAACCACACCAAGCAGCAGAGCATGACACGAGCATCCTGATACGTACTACGCGCTCAACAGCATAACAGGTATTGCATTGGCAACACGCATGGAATCCCTTTGGAAGCCACTCCTACTGACACCAGAGTGGCGCAGGCATGCAGAGAAAGATGATTTAAAGCGCTTATTCAAACAAAGACCGGCTCTGCAAGCCAATTGGGTTGCGTGTGCTCTGCAGCAGAGAGACCAGACCACAAGTAAGTGCGCACGCACACTTGCACACTTGCACACACACACACACACACGCACACACACACACACACACACACACACCATGGGCATCACGCAGGCTTGGCCGTGCACGCTGTGCAGCGCGAGCTTGAAGCCCCAGGTGCTGGTGGAGGAAGCAGGGGGGGTGGCAGCTGCCTCCGCTGGCAACTGCGCATGGGAGAGCACTAGACCATCCAGGCGGACGTAGGGAGGCACTGAAAGACCCAGCTGCAGCATGATGCGTGAAAACACAGGGTCCACACGCGCACGCACAAGCATGTGGGCACTGCGCGCACATGATGTAGGGAGGCATTGAAAAATCCAGCTGCAGCATGATGCATGAAAACACAGGGTCCACACGCGCATGCACAAGCATGCGGGCTTTGCGCGCACATGGCGCAGCAGCAGAGGCAAGAACTGGCATAAGGGGCATGTTGGCGTAGGTGCACAAGGGGAAACGAAAAGCGCAGGTCAAGGCCTGTTTCACTTGCAATTTGGTTGGTATGGCTCAGACAAGCATCACAGAACCCCTGCTTTCTATGCAGCTGGGAGTTCTGGTGGCACTTAGGGCAGCAAAATTAGAGGCAAGGGAGGAACAAAAGAAGAGGCAGGGGAAGCAGTAGAATGCAGGCACAGAAGGTAACGTTGCGTGCAGCTTTGCACAGGCATAACAAATGAGGTAAGCGATACAGAAGCTTTCCAAAATCCTGGCAATAGTCAGAACCGTGAAGCCTTTGCCATGCAGGAAAATAAACTCTGAGCAGCAATACACAAGCAGCTCCTTACCTCCTGTCTTTGGGAGTTTTCTGGAGATTGACGATGACCATCTTGCCCTTCTCTTTGCCTTTGCCCCTCTTGGTTTGCGGGGTCAGGGTGGGGATTTCGTTGGCAGGGGAGATCTGGAGGCTTGAGCCCAGTACTAATGTTAGCTCCTGGAGACACAACAGCAAAGGCAGCATGTGCAGGTGCTTGACAGCAAACTGAGGCCTTCAGGAAAACCATGAATTCAGGAGACCTAAGTTAGCATGGCCGCCGAAGAGCACAGAGGCTGCCTCAGAGATTTGTACCGACCTGGCTAAAGAGCAGTGGAAGCACAGCATTAAAGCAATGGAGTCACAGGTGCCTTGTTGTGGCAACAGCCTTGATGGAAAAAATGCTTTCATTCAACCTCCTGGTGAAAGGGGAAAACGTGCTGTGACTGCTGCAAAAAAAATGCTGTAGCTGCTGCACAGGTTTTGACATGATGACAAAAGCAAGCATAATACTTTGAGCTTCAGGGAACAAAAAGTGTCCATCCTCGGCGCAGCTTGTGCCATTCTCCTGAACACAATAGAAAAATCCACCATGACAAGCAGCATAACAAGGGACTGCATCAAACAAGACGATGCCTTGTGAGCTGGAAACCTCTTTTCCAGGCTCACTCACCGATCGCTTCGCAGCATCAATAGCAGCATCCAGCTCATCATCCGGCAAGGCACTGTCCCACTGCAGCCAGTCGTCACAATGTCGACATTAGTTGTGATGTGTGCACCTACCATCCTACACCCACTACTTCTGCACTCATTCGTTCACAGAGTGGTGCCCTGGTACCTGCAGCACCTGAAAAAGGGTTTCCTCGCATGCTCTCCTTGTGTGCCCAGAGGCAATTCTGATTTTTCTTGAGCATCTTGTGTAAGAGGTTGTTTCTTGGCAGCCTGCATTGGTCCCTGCATTGAGGGCAACTTATTGCATCTGTGTCCTGTAATGACATAAGGCGGACCAAGGGAGGAAGGGATCTAAAGAAGGCCTTCCTCCCTCAATTTACCATCTTCCTCACACACATGCAGCCGCCATCTCCATATTTGTAAGCACATAAAAAAGGTAATTGTTTATGTTACAGCATGCATTAAAGACAAACCCAACAGTCAGCGCAAAGACAAACAAATAAAGAGTCCCAGTCAAGACTGTAAGGAGCATGTGTGTGTATTTCCATTTGTGCATGTATGCATGTGTATGTGTGTGTACAGGTACGTGCCTGCCCGCCTGCATGCATGCGTGTATGCATGTGTGTGTGTGTGTGTGTGTGTGTGTGTGTGTGTGTGCGTGTGGTCAAGCATGTACATGCATGCCTACGTGCAGCTGTGTGCATGCATCTTGCTGTTGGCTCCCAAGTGCAAAGAGCAGGAAATGCGCCCTTGCCAATGCTGGCGG
Source organism: Dunaliella primolecta (assembly GCA_914767535.2). Taxonomy (NCBI): domain Eukaryota; kingdom Viridiplantae; phylum Chlorophyta; class Chlorophyceae; order Chlamydomonadales; family Dunaliellaceae; genus Dunaliella; species Dunaliella primolecta. The sequence goes on from OU611757.1 coordinate 5,913,667, forward strand.
GCACAAGTGCAGCAGGCTCCTGCTCCAGAGTGCGTGCATAGAGCTTGAGGCGCAAAGCATAAGGCATAAAGACGTAATGCGCAAAGCGTTCACCCGCGTTATCCAATGAGCCTTTTGGTTTGCGATCTTGAGCCTTTCATTGTGATGCTAGGCGCACAAGTAAGCAAGGCATTGCCTGCAAAGTGAATTGAGTGCGTGCATACATAATACTGATGCTATGGGATCAGGAAGGTGAGGCAATGTTTGCTTGTGCGGATGCAGCACGAGGAGTGTGTGTGTGTGTGTGTGTGTGTGTGTGTGTGTGTGTGTGTGTGTGTGTGTGCGCGCGCGCGCCTGCACACATACACAGCTTGCATCATCAGGTGCGCAGGGGCGCTGCTGATCTGTGCTTGTGGATTCATGTATCATGTGGGTATGTGTGTGGGTATAGCGGCGGGAGGAGTGTGTGCACCAGCAATGCTTGCACATGCGCACCATTGTGCTTGCACGCAGCAGTGACCCTGCTGAAGGGCTGTTCTAACTGCTGCTGCTGTCCTGCTGTCTTCATGCCCAATGGCGCTGCATTGGCTGGCACGCAGACTTGTGACTTAAGAAGTGCAACACAGGTTACTGTGTGCTACATCACGCTTGTGCGCACCGGGTTTGACTTGCAGTAACAGGCGCCTAAAGGCTGACTGCATTCTTGCTTGCTAATGCTCACAGCTTGTGCGCATTGCGCTGCTGCTGTGCAGGCAGCAGCAGCATGGTGCCTGGGCGCCTGCATACTGCAGCAGCGCAGTGAAAAAAACAGGGCTGTTTTGACTGCTCTGCTGGAGTGCGTTCTTTACGCCTTTCCTCTTGCGTACGGTGCAGGGGCCTGCTTAGCGCGCTGCTGCGAGCGCAGGAGGCGCATGGAAAGGGTACGTGTGGTGCAGAATGGACAACTGTGCCAAACGATTACCATTTTGAGAACTGAGACCATTGACGAACCCGAATGGTGAGTGTGGCAAAATGGTGTTGTTGTTGCCGAGATTCAATTACAATCGAAAATGTATCAATAGGAAAGGGCTACTACACCTGAACTAGAATTACTAGTGATGCAGCCAGATGAAATGGGTCAATGGTGATACAAGCCAACGCACACAGGAGAACACAAGCCCACATCCGTTCACAGGAGCACTATGCAACTGCAATGAGATGAAATGTTGACATTGCATGGGGTGTATTGGTGCATATGCCAGGTGGAAGCCTGTTGCCAACTGCCCTGTTTTGAGGTCATGGTATGTGCCGCTGATGGTACACAGGGGAGCGGTGGGGATGGACAAGGGGCAACGCAGCACACCCAGTGCCACACAGCTACCCAGGCCAAGTACCACAAAAGGCTTGCTCTTATCCTTCAACTGCAAGCAAGGCAGCTTGCAGCTCTGCTGCCAGGCAGCCAAAGCAAGAGCTGCATCCTGTCACATTCGCAAAACTGTATTCGTGCTTATCACAATACCATGGTATCACATGTTCCATCATTTTGTGATGGGCAACATCCTTTCATTCCACCATCATTCTGAGGGGTCCAGGATTTGAACGGCTAGAAAAACTGAGGGTTGAATAACTAACCTTATTCAGTATTATACAAGGGAGTTGCAATTCTTCAGCATTAATTCAAGATGATTGCAAATGGTGATAGTGCTCCAGTGATGCAAGCCTAGCCCCTTGCATTCCTCAGGCTGCCATACCCCCCTTCATGCATGCTTATAATCGTCAAACAGTGCACAAATAAGACTCACATCCAGCACATTGTCGAGAAGGGATGGTGGCCTGCAGTCTGCCTTGGCATCTTTACTGCCACATTCAGGGGCCACGCATAAGCGACCAGTGGGCTGGAAGTTCACAGTCTCCACCTGAAAGTCACGCGTGTACTCCCGCCTGCCATGGCGAGTGCACAGACACGCAGGGACACAGTTCCATCTGACTTCACTTTTCATTTTGACTATGAAAAATGCGCTGACACTTGGTGGTTTCACAGACAAGCCATGAAAATTAGCCATGGCAAGCTTGATGCCACATATGGCATAGGTCAACCAAACCTGACGTGGGAAGTAGGCTTCAATGAGCCTTCCATACTTTCCATCCCTTGTGACAAAGTGCTGCTCGCTTTTGCAAAAATAATCAGAGTAAGAACAAGCTTGGCCGTTATGGGCTGCGGCTTCATGGAAGTCAAAACTGAATAATGGGCCAAAAATACATTGCGCAAAGTAGCCACCCTGCAAAAGTGCCCCAGACATAAACCTTGCATCGCCAAGTGGCTTTCAAAGATTCAGCAAGTTGCAAGACAGAAATTGGCCCTCCAAGCAGGCACCAACTTACTTGCACGCTTCGCAGCGCTCTGCAAAGCAGTTTCCATGCAACTCAGCCAGCAAAGAGCGTGAAATCCCAGATCGAAGGTGCAAGCAGTCCACATTCTGGCTGCATACACACTTCACTTTGCCGGCAGCCACCAGAGCAGCAATGGCCTGCAACCACAAACGTGAGGTTCAACTCTGTGATGAGGGTCGACCAGAGCTCACATGCAAAACTGTCGCCACCTGGAAACAAGGATAGCCTTTCAGCAGGTAAGACAGCATGAGAAAACGAAGCTAGTGAAAAGGAAGGCCTCCCAGGTGAGGCTTCCGCCTCTCAGGCAGACTTTCAGCTTGTTGGCATTTGATAAACAATAAATTTTCTCAAATAGATATCAAATTTTTGAGGTGTCGTGATAAATGTTTCCAATTCTTTTGCACGGTCAATCCTTGTAATGCGTGGAAAATGATTCTGGAGATCACCATAAAAATTACTCGCAGCAACATTGTTTTTCTTGCAATAATGCGAATCTTTCTACATTCCTGATCAGTCATTTTTCTGATGTATGTGATGGCCCGAAACCCACCATGTGAGTGAAGCTGGGCCGCGAGTATTCAAAAGGAGTACGCAGAGCAGAGATGGGTTGTTTCTTTTTCCTTGCTGTCCAGATGCCATTTGGGCCCCTGCAAGGGCATACGCAAAGTCAACAAGGGACATTGCGCACCAACAAAATGCTTGTGATGAATTGATAACCTGGACAAATCCCAATTATCGGCATTGCCAGTCTGGCATTTCAGAGACCTGTCTATAATCAGCACTAACACTATTAATAATAGATCACTTCCCCCTAGCAGTCAATCTAGCTAGACAACGTCTTAACAATCTGCACCAATGTATCACTCCTCCTCAAGTGTAAAAGAGAGAGAGAGAGAGAGAGAGAGAGGGTGAGGGGAAGGGAGAGAGAAACAAAGAGGCTGAGGAAGAGAGAAAGAGAGAGAGAGAGAGAGAGAGAGAGAGAGAGAGAGGGAGAAAGAGAAAGAGAGAGGGTGGGCCCCGTATTCATCTTTGGCAAATTCTGCATTTGCATCCAATCATGTCCTTGCAGCAACCGCCACTGCACCACCCAATCCAAGTCACAACCCTCTTGAAGCCAGGGATGCCTATTACGCCCACCTGCAGTCACTGCCATCACACCAGACTTTTGCCTGCCACAACACCACCCACCTGAAGTCAGGGATGCCCATGGATGTGCTAATACCAGCCCCCGTAAAGATGAACACCTCCTGGCTTCCCTGGATCTGACAGCATTCCATGGAAATGCAAGAGAGCAGGCTTTACTTGCCGCACATGTGCACAGATGGACACACTCGCAAGTTGTCCGCCTCCACGAGCACTTGCAAGGAGCTTCAACAGCAACTGATGCACAGATCCAAGCTACATATGCCAAAGCGGCACCTGACACTTAAAATTTGGGTGGGGTCTCCCTTGGGGACCAGCTCATTCACATTTTGTCACAATCACATCTTGTGAAACAGAGGTATAACATGTTCAGCAATCAAGCTGACAAAGGAACATGTGAACGTCCCGGCTGCAGGCCTTGCTCGCGCTAATCTAATCTTGGTGTTTCAATCTCCTCATGTTCACCATGATGCCAACCGCTTTTTTATGATAGGAGTGTGAATGTTGAATGGGGCCCATGATATAATTGAATCCATGCCTTGCCTTTGACGAGCAGGAGTCCTGACTTGTCATAAGAGTATAAAACACAGAGGAGTGTCCATACTATCAGAAGTGTATGTGCACAGCCTGAGTCATAAACGGCGGGTACGCTGAACACAGCATCCATCAGACCTCCTCTTCCGTTGCACTATTCCCATTCTTCTATCTGCTGGCTCTCCCTCAGCCCAAGGAGACGCATTTGCACTTCACCACACTTACAAGCTTGGCAAGGTCATCTGCCTTGCTTGCCACACTCTCCACGCTTTCTTGGTATTCCTACACAAGCAAAATATGGGAGGAAATAAAATTTGGGTTGAAGAAGGTGAAGGTCCTGGTCTTGACCTGAATGCATGACATGCCAGACCAACAGCTACCCAACAGCGCACCTCTGCCCCTAGCTGCCCACCAAGCTTCCTTTTTGGCTTCAGGCGGTCTGCATAGCCAAATCCAGGAGCAGGGTTGGGATCCATGAAATGGAGGATTTGATTTCCCCAAATTTACTTAAATGTTTTTTAGAAATAGCAGGACGCTGTTTAAGCCAAATGCTCCCCAGTACGTGATAGAACATGGAACCTGCAAAACTTTTTGTAATCAATGGTAGCTAAATTAAAATTAAACGATTTCAAAATGACAGCTTGGTAATGCACAGGACCTCCCCGTCTCATCTTTTCACGATTCCCGCATTTCTTTCCTTCACCTTTTACCTTCTTTTAAGAGCTACAGTTCCCACTTGGGACGTGTAAAAAATACTGACATCATGCTTCAGTTGTCCCACCAACCTCCATTGTTGCCTCAACAACATACCCTGGTAGGAAGGAAGGAAAGAAAAAGAAGAAGTTGAAAAGCATTGAATCATTTTGGTTTTTCAATTTAATTCAATTTCTGTAGGAAGTGGAGACACAGTGACTCAAAGTCCTGTCACGGTGTGAGTCCCTTGGCGTTGACCAGGATGATAAGCTACGACTCTAGCACGCTTGTACCTAGGCCAACAACAAAAAAATTCGAAGAAGGTTTGAATTGGAAACTCGCTTGTATCTGGAGATAAGTGATGATTACTGTCTGTATGCCCATGTCATCAACTTGAGGGGTTGCCTTGATCTACAATTTTGCACAAAAAGTACAAGATGCTTCCTGAGTGCCCATGCAAGGCTTCTTTTCGGATTTATGGCACAGGCAGTTCTTAAGGGTGAAGCCCGCGTAGTTTCGCTCTCTTGCCTTGCTTTCTTTTTTTAAAGGGTGAAGCAGATGGATTAAAAGACGTAACAAGCTGGAACACAATTATGTTTTTTAAGGAACCTTGCCTTTGATCTTGATTTAGGTTCTTTATCAGAGTTAAATGTCCCCAAATAACGCACTACTTCTTAGAGACCTCATGAACCAGGCTGATGTCTTTGGATGGTCAACTTTGTGTCAACGTGACTAAAATGCTGTGACTGAGATTTGTGTTCTCGCAAATGTTCTCCTGGTTAAACTATTTACAAACGCTTTTTCGCTTCACCAAAGTTTCCCAAGTAGGCAGGTACAAGCATGTCGCCCTTAACATTTCGAAGTCCTAAATAACAACATTGATCGTTTCTTTGTTTTTCCTCACCCTTCTTGTCAGTGACAGCAACATTGTGCAGTTGGTAGCACATAATAGCTGCTGAGAAGTGCAAGACAAAGCACACCCTTTTTCATTGCAACAACTGGTGTTGTGTGACTCTTGTGTTAAATACAAGGACATATTCCAGAATTTGTTGGGCCTTTCTATCATGTCGCCTTGTCTGCAGACGCAAAAAAGAAAAGAAAAACTACCTAGGCAGAGGAAACTCTCCCTACATTAATTAAGGAAAAGGAGATACATTGGCTCAGAAGAGCCGTGAGTCTCCTCCCCCACAAAGCTACAAGGAAGAAAAAGCTAATGGGGATCTGGAGGGTTACTGGAAGCACCCGGCTCCAGAACCTGGCTGTGAGAAGCATCACTATTTTCCATAGCACGTCTAGTGGTAACAAGCTTGTGGGCATACTGAACCAAATGAGCATGGAGTTTTTGAGCAAGTTTATGGGCCCGTTGATGGTCCAGTCCAAGTTGTTTGAACTGGTTAAGTTATGACCAGTGTAGCAGGTCCCACCAACACCCAGAAGGATAGTGTGGAGAGTCACAACTTTAGCACTAATGAGCTTGCTGAGGTCTGCATGCTGCCGCTGTGCTGCCTCCAACTGTTGCCCAGGCCTCGTGTCTTCACAGTACTTAATTTCAATCAAGTGCACGAGCCGCTGGTTTACATTAAGTTGGTGGGGCTGTCTCACGCGGTTGGCTCGTGTGGCCTCTGTGTTGGGTTGTGTCTGCTGTGTAATGCATGGTGTGAGCGGGTGGAAGAAGGAGAAGAAGGAGTTGGTTTGGCTTTTTAGGGAGTAATCAGTTAGCATCAGGACGACTGGATGTGAGTCTAGATCTCTTAGGAAAATTTATAGGAAAAAGGTAAGGGGGTAAAATTCTGTTTGATGCATGTGCAGGGATTTGGAGGCTGTGTTGCGCCAGCCTATCATCACTCCCTATGTCCATGTTAACCAAGTCTGCCCCCAAAGGGCTTTTGCTAAGAGCTTTGATGATCATTCTTCCAGCAACATTGTGGCGTTCAGTTTTCATGCTGGAGATGATATGGTTGTGGCAGCCTGAAAGCATGTGGAGTGCGCTGTCTAATTGATGACAGCCTGGGAGAGGGCATAATGGGTTAGTGGACCTCTTGAAGAGAACCTCATGTTTTTGGTTATAGAGGATACCCGTGCGATATTGTAAAGCCTATGTAGTTTTTTGTTCCTTTTCCTCTGCCTACACATTTTTTCTTTTCTTTTTCACAGAATTTTCCACCTTGTTTCAATTGGAAGCGTTGTGAAACAATGCAGACAGAGGGATTGCTATATCTACTTCTTCTAAAGAACAAGGTAAGTTACAACCAAACACATATGCCTACCAATTGAGTTCAAAGTTGCGTCCAGGAATAAAGACATGCTCAAAGAATAAGATTTAGTTTATGTTTGAGCCACAGCATCATCATTTTCCTTCTGGTCATGGGTTTTAGAGACTTCTAGATTTGCTTGTGACTTTTACAGTTGACACTTCTGATCTCAGCTCAAGGCTTTCAGTTGACATTTACACAAGTTTGATTTGGTTACAGGCACCTTTTGCTTCACCTAAGCTGCCCTTGTAGGCAGGTACAGCTATGTAACCCTATCCTATCCTAGATTAGCTTCAGGTACAGCTGTGTAACCCCTCCCTTCCCATCTAGATTTGATTTTGGACTGGTTTGTTTTTTTGGAGATGCACAAATAGTTTTAGAGCGTTTCTTTAAGTTTCAAGCTTTGGTTTGGTTGTAGGCACCTCTTCTAATGCTTGAGCTAAGCTGCCCTCTTAGGCAGGTACAGCTATGTAACCTATTCCTTTCCTTATACTGGTTTTGTTGCAGGCACATTTCTGCTCCAGCTAAGCTGCCCCCCGCAGGCAGGTACAGCTTTGTAACCCTTTCTTTTCCAAGACACTGTCACGGCTGCGTCACTTTACACAAGTTTAGTTTGGTTTGGTTACAGGCACCTTTTGCTTCAGCTAAGCTGCCCTTGTAGGCAGGTACAGCTATGTAACCCTATCCTATCCTATCCTGCGTCACTTTCTCAGCTTGACAACTTCCCCTACTTTTACTCTTTGTGAAGTCATGGATATTTTTGTAAGGCTGGCACAGTCCAGCGGACCAAGCAGCCAAACTACCTGGCTGAAGGTCAAATCCCATTGTAGCCATATGCAATTTCTGCGTCAAGACATGATTCGTATGTTTTGCTTTGGTCAGACTTGGCAGTGTTTGAACAGGCTAGGAGTTGGGCGCCTTGACAGCAGGCTCTTCCTTCATCTGTTTTCTGTACGCGATATATACAGGGAAACTTTCACAGAGTGCTGCTTATCCATAAAGGCCTTCTCATGGTGCTTCTTTCACCGCATAAATTGTATGATATAAAGAGCACTTCATCCCTAATCGCCCTAATTTTTCCATAACATGCAGAACGTATTGCATGGAGGTGCTTACCAACCTGAAGCATTCCAGCAAACTTGATGAAAAGCACGTGCAACCTGATCAAGCAGCTACATTTATAGGCAATGTTGACTCACATACTTAGCATTGCCTCACAGCAGACAGTCAAAAACAACTACTTGATTCTCTTCACACACGTCAAC